>VZRV01006478.1:722505-768157 GCA_013398115.1 Falcunculus frontatus | reverse complement strand
GGAGAGGGGATGGAAGCGCTGGGAGAGGGGATGGAAGCGCTGGGAGAGGGGATGGAAGCGCTCGGAGAGGGGATGGAAGCGCTCGGAGAGGGGATGGAAGCGCTCGGAGAGGGGATGGAAGCGCTCGGAGAGGGGATGGAAGCGCTGGGAGAGGGGATGGAAGCGCTGGGAGAGGGGATGGAAGCGCTGGGAGAGGCGGCTGCTGACACCTACCGGCGTCGGGCACCTGCACGCTCCTACAGCAGTGCTGGCCGGGGAGAGCCACGCTTTCAGCGCCACAGCTGCGGAATCTGCCTTGCTTTTAAAACCTCAGACTCCTTCGGTCTCTGTTCCTTACTTACAGCGGCTTTGTAGCGCCCGATTGTGCAATAATTCTCACGTTTCTCTTTGTAACTTGCCTCAGCAGCGTGTGGTCTAAATACCCTGCAAAAGAAAATACTTTCACCTTCGTGTCAGTTTGGCGTGTTAATGGGGTGTCTATCTAAACTGAATGCAGTAGAAAAGCCTTTAAATGCTCATTAAATTGTTTAATGAAGAATCAGAATGGTGCTACAGAGACAACATTAAAAGCTTTCGGCCCTGGCCAATTGTTGGATCATTGTGTTTCAAGATACCCAGGCAAAAACTTCAAATCGGGTTCAGAGAGGGATGTTGAGAATGTCCATTGTCTTTCCAAAAACAAATCTGGCAATATATGAATTTGGTATTTTGTCAGCCAATAGGGCTAATACTTAAAATGTGACTGGACAAAATCATGTGGTAAACACCGACCAAGAACTGTTCAATTCAGGCACATTTACTGGTTTGAAAGGTCCTGGAGTCAGAATTTTTGGAAGCTGGTGATGACTGAGGAGCATCCCCATCTCTTTGCCTTGTCCTCATGCCTTTGCTGGGGCTGTGACCACACAGGGCTACTGCACCTTTGGCATGACCTAATAAATCATTCTTTAGGGTTAAGGGAATAATATTTTTTGTTTTCTATGTTGTAACATTCTTAACTAAATATCACAACTATCTTTTCCCATTTTGTTGCTTTTAGTGAGCTGATTTGATTTGAATCACATTTTAGAGATGTACTTTGCAGTTCTATCTAATGAATAAAAATCTAAAATGTGCCCCAATATAGAGAAAGGCAAAAGATTGTGTTGTGTTTGAAATGCCACATAAATCCATGTTTCCTGGCATGCATGGCCTGCTGATTTCAAAATTGTGTCTGATGTGATTAACCATTTTCTTCATCTGTATTCTATCACTTGTATTATGTCTGTTTAATTTCCTTCTTTGGAAAGAGATCAATGGAAAAAGGAAACACAGAGAATGTCAAGATGCCCCCTTTAGCATTTAATGCTGTTGTGTGCAGAATCTCAGCTAAAACTGAAAAACCCCACTTGCTTTTCTCAATATTAAATACTGCAACGTTTCAGGCTCAAAAGGTGCCAAAAATCAGGCACCTCACCTCTATCTCTGTTTCTGTCATATAATTTTGCCAGGATTTTAGAGCTGTTGCTGCTCCATCAGAAGGGATGTCAGCCACCTGTATTCCTTGATGTTTAAAGAACTTAATCTGCTCTGCTATGCCCTGTTTCAGAGCAGGGATACATCGTCTTACAGCAGTCCTGTGTTTGCCAGCTTTTAGCAGCATTTGCTGTGTTGTCTTCAAGCAAAATGAGTCATGATTTCTGTTGGTATGATTACATGTATCACTTCAGTTTTTCCAACTTGGATCCCAGCTGCAACTGAACTGCGTTTTTATTTGAAACTGGTTATAGTGAACAATCTAGCTTTGGAAATTCCAAAATACTCTGTGACGTTGTATTGTTGGCATAGGATGGTCTGAAAAATTTGTGGTTCAGGATTTTCAGCGTACATAAATTTTTCTAAATGAACTCTATCTTCTCTGTTGCTCAATACCGTTTCAGTTTGCCTCTAATATTGAATTTAAATTGTCTAACAAGTAAGATCTGCAGCTGCTTTACACAATTACAGTCAGATCCAGACCATGATAAGATGTGAGATCTTCCTCTCTAACTGAAAAGAAAGTTCCTATTCTACTTTTTTGTACTTCTTGTCTCTGTGAGGCCCAGTACAGGCCATATCCAGGGACCAATAAATCGCCTGAGACCCTAATGGGAATTCAACAAACAGTTTCTGAGCAGTGAGATGATGCATAGAGCCAAATCCTATGCTCCTATTCCCTGTCACAAACAGAATAACTTGACTCTGAAATAAAAAATTGGATTTGGGCAACGACGGTGAAACGAGGCAGTGAGCTAAGTAAGGGCTAAAGAGGCAGCCGGTGTTTTTTGAGTGACTGAGAGCTAAGCCCAGCTCTCTGGCAGCCGCACCCGGGCGGTTCCGTGGATGTGGGGGTTCCGCGGCGCTCGGCAGCGCGCACGGCGGGCGCGGGGCGGCGCTGCGCACATCGCTTACAGCGGCGGGAGCGGCTCCGGGCCCGCCGAGGGGACTCCTGCCCTCGCTCTGCGCTGCAGGGCACTGCCGAACACGGCAGGCTGCGTTTATCTGGCACCGCAGTTCTGGATTAGTCGCTAGAGAATACGAAATGTCACACAAATATAGTGTTCTTTTTGCTGCCGTCAGTTTAATGCACATGTAGCATTCCAGAGCAAGACATCCACGTGTTTTGACAGCCTCTTATAGTAGCACCCCGAGAAGATTGTCATGCAGAAGGTAAATAGACTGATTTTTCCGTGGAAGCCGTGCACCTGTAACTTATTTGTGGCTCCACCCACAGTATGATAAGTGCAGTCGTGATAACTGAGAATTCTTTGGTACTCTGAAATTGGTGGAATGGGTCCTGACAAAAAAAAAATGTGGTTGAATGACCTGAAGTAGTTCAGATGTTGTAGTGCTGTTACTTCTTGCTATTTCAGTAGAGGAATGGAGGTTAACAAGAGTTCTGTTCTAGGACTGCATGTACTTAACTCCAGATTTGGTTAAATTTACACGTAACAGGAACTGTCATTTTTTTCTTCATGTGCCTACTTCTAGTTTTGGATGTTCTTCAGGATTTTCAAGTGGAAACAAACCAATAAATATATTTAATATACTATCCAGCATAAACTTTGAATCACCATGGATCTGTCCAGTGCCTGGCAGACTGTAAGTGCAGCCCACAGGTTTGGCAGTTGTAGCCATTTTAGAGCACTGAAAATGCACTGAATAAACAGGGCTCAGTTCCACTGCCAAGCAAACTGTGGGGAAGTGTGAATTTTGCATATTTCTGTACTTACTGCAGTTTTTCTCAGAGTTGATTTTGGGATGAAAGAAAGGTTTCTCTGTTATATGGGAGTGGTGGAGGAAACAATGTAGAATTATCCTGAGGTTAGGGAAAAATGGTGCACCTGACTTCTAAAATGCAAATGCTGCAGAGATTCTCTCATAAGAGAGCAGATGCAGTTTTGCTCGTGGAACCAGAGCAGTGTGTGAGGAGCGCAGTGCGATGAGACCGACATAGCTCAGACTCCAAAGGATCACCAAATACATAAAAAATTGGCAAAGAGAAAGGGATTAGGCTCTTCTTTTTATCCCCTACAGACAGGATGAGCAGCAACAGGCGTGGGTTGAGCACAAAACATCCAAGTCAGACATTAAGAAACACTTTCTGATGGAAATAGAATAAGCACTGGAACACATTTCCTGCGATGACACTGCAGTGTCTCCACTGCTAAAGGTCTTTAAGTGCAGGTAGATAAACATTTGTCTGCCTGGAGCCACCTAAGCAGAGCTGATCTTGCACTGGAGCAAAGGGCCTGGATGACCCCTGGGGTTCCTTCCAGCCATAACATTTTATGGAGGGTCTTGTGCTCAGGTTCCAGATGGGCTTCACCTGATTAACTGGGAGTGACCCTTCCTCGCAACTTCGGTGTTCAGTTCCTTGAGAGTTTGTTCGTGTAATCACTTTCATATGCAAAGCAAAAAGTTCAAGGGCTTTTGTGGTTTCTCATCTCTCTTGCATTCCAAGAATTTGCTTGCCTTAAACTTGATGGACTCTGTCCGAGTCCTTCCCTGCTTCCCCTTTCCCGCTCCCGTGAGTGTTAATGCTTTTCACTCGCTCTATCTGGCACACACGGGTCCCTTTTATCAAAGGACTTTCACACCTGAGGCCTCCAGTCACATACTTGCAGTAAAGTAACAGCTTAAAAGCAAATCCTTTTAAATCCTGAGGCCAAACACCGTAACAAACATATCTTCTCAAGGGATCAGTTTCCAAATGTGCTTTTGAACCTAAGTCCCAGCAGGCATTTGGCTTTAAGTGTGTGATAGGACTTTATTTATTTATTTATTTATTGTAGAGCCATTTCCCCCCCCTTCATTGTTCCCATCTCAAGATGTGCTATTTAAACCTGTACCTCTGGTGAATTCTGCCATTGAAGTGCAGATGAGCAGAGTGCTGCTGAGTGGTGAAACATTGCAGGACAAAAAGACATATCAAAATAAAATCTTATGAGAAAGTGTCGCTTACAGGGAAAATGTGCTTCTCTGGCTTCAGGAGGGAGAGGGAGGGGAAATCATGGGTTTGACTCAACATTTCTTTGAAAATCTGCTGTATGTGGGGCAAGGAGCTCAGGCTGTGGCAGTTTGAAGGAGACTTTAGAAATGTGAGTGATCTTTGCGAATTCTCGTGCAAGGTATGCCATAAACTACTTACGGTGCACTACAGGTCTCACACAATGAGGCTACACCTGAGATATTTACAAATAGCAGTGCCTGGATTCTCAGCTTGCAAACTGGTGCCTGCAAAATGTGCTGCTTGCCTTAGGAGACAGCACAGTTCATTGTGTGTAGAATTATTACCTGTACTTGCAGATTAATATTAGCACTCTCCAGGGCCTGCTCAGACACGCGGGTCTGCAGTGTGCAATTAGCTGATGACTTCTGTATTTTCAGTGGGTGTTATTGCTCGGGATGTTCAGCCCTGTGTGAGCTCAATGGGTTGTTTATATAATATCACAGTTGTTTCAATCCATGCTGAGCACTGCCAAACTGTAAAACAAGATCAACCCCACATATGGGAGCACAGTTCCCTGAGGACAGGGCTGCGTACGAGATAAGGCTTGATTTTAATCTCTCTCTTGTCAGCTGGATCTGCTGACAGTTCATTTTCAGGTGACTACGTACTCCAGCACCATCACTCACCTTCCCTTCCTGGCTCTCAATTAAGCTCAGTCACGTTAGGTTGTTATTCTTGTTTGAGGAGAGATATCGAGTAATCTTCTTAACGTGAAGTCTTGAATAAAAAATGGCTCCACAGCATCTTCTTTTTGGATCTTTTTAATTCCTCTTAAAGCAGAGCCACTCCAGAACTTCAGTATCTGCTTACATTCTCTTATTCTAGTAAATCTATCTTTTCATTCCATCTTTTTCTCTCTTGCTTGTGAAGGAGGGTTTGTTTTTTCATGCTGTGGGACTTAAAGTACTAAGCAATCTCAGTTCTCCCCCTTCCCCTGAAAATTCCTTTATTCTCATTTTACTGAGAAGAGAAAGGGGGATTGTCAGTAGAGACAAAAGTTAGAAAACCCAGTTCTGTAATTCTATGTAAATCTATCCCTCCAAATACCACTTTTCCATTCGCCTTAAAAACCCTTTGACACTTTCCAGACCCCTGACATAATTTTGTTACTCTGTGTCCTGTTCCCCAGCTTGATGGAGGTGTCAGGTGAAAATCTGGGACTTATCTTCAGTACACTGGAACCCTTCAGATTTGTTTCTAATTCAGCTCTTATTCACACATGCAAATTTCCAGCCCCGTTTATCTGATGCTTTAAATTCAAGCTGGTTATTCTGTCGGAGAGAGAAGTTGAAGCTTTGATTTCAACTGATGCTTGATGTAATTGGCTCTCAGCAATTCAAGTTACCCAGCTTATAAAATGTTAATTTAGCTCCTCTTTGCAGACCAATGCTTTTCAGTTTATTCTCACCCAAGATACAATAGTTTGAAATGTGTTATTTCAAGAAAGTAACTCACCTTTGCTGTTACAGTGAACAAAAGGGCACTAATGCATCCAGACACTGAACTGAAGAAAAGCAGGCAGTTCTAAAGCTAAATATGAATTTTATTATGATTAATTAAAAGTACAAAGCCCTAGAAAGGTATTATGAACTTTTTTTTTAACAAAAGAAGGCAAACAAAAGCAGATGCTTAAAGCTAAATATGCCACAGATAATATGATGAGTCAGGACCTTGTCTAAATTTTTGCTATGTTGGAGGTTACCTCAATGAAGCATGTAAATAATAATTTAAAAAAAAAAAAAGGGAAAAAGTGATTATTTATTCCAAATCTTTTGCACCAAAGGAGGGTGACTATAGTTCAATCCTTTCTTCTTAAGAATCAGAAGCCCAAAGGCAATCTAATGTAGCCTAAAGCAACAGATTCATAATTATATTAATAGCCATATGCTCCATTTCAGCTAAGCACCCCCTGGCAGTGTGGTAATCCTCCCTGATTCTGAAAGTTACATATGAGTCTGCAGATATAAAAACTAATATAAATTGAATCTGTAACAGAATAGAAGAGATTGTAACTAAGTTGAAAGCACATCCTTTGGGCACAGTCAGCAGAGGGGATATCTGTGGGATATTGAAATGTAAATTAGCTGTAACACATGAAGTCTATTGTGCCGTTAATTTGTTTGATAGAGTTTAGATACATGGGTTAGTTTACAGCATTTCTCTGCTGCTCCAGCCCCCCAGTGCAGTGTGCATTTGGCGACTGCAGGTTCAGGGACTCTGCTGTTCATTACTGTGCAAAGGGGATATTTCCCCCTCAGAACACAGCTCTGGCCGTGAGTGGGAGCCTTTGACCTCCCCTACGCTGTGATTGGGATCAGAGCTCCAGCACAGGTTGTGTCCACATCTTGCTTTGTCCTGTCCTAATAAACACAACCGAGCTGTGTCATGGGAAATGTGCTCCTTCCCTGGCTTGTGTCAGGGATGTCACAAACACATGGGATTTCCACTCCTTTGGTCTGTTCATTTCTATTCCTTTGGTCTTGTCAGGCAGCATGAGCATGTCCCCAGAGAAGAGATCTTCCCAGTGCCTCTTTCAAGTCGAACAGTTCCATTATTCCTTTTCTGCAGATTAAGATTTTTTTTGAAGTTGCAAATAAGAAGGGTAAATTTTGAGACAAGTTAAATGCTCAACTCGCTGAACTCTGTGGAAGAATAAAGCCTGCTATCTGCTAGTGGCTATCTTTCCCTGGAAAACATTAATCCTCAAAATGACCGGGGAAATGTGAGTAAATAAAATCACTCTGCAAATTGTACAATCAGCTGAAAAGAGGTTACATATTCAAAGCTTTGTATTTTCAAAACTGCCAAAAACCCCTTTGGATTCTTGTAGCAGAAGACCCTCTGGAAAAGCACATATTCTTTTCAGGTCTTTAAACATTCCTGATATTATCCAACTTGCTACACATTTGCAGGTCAATTCTGCAGCACATAAATATTTCTCTGCTCGTTCCAGTGGCCGTTTGTGAATTTGAGATGTTTGACAAGCTCGTATATTGCCAGTAAAAACACCGAATTATCAGCAAACTTGCAGTTCATCTGCAAAAGTGATGGGATTGATGTGTGTGAGCACAGGTACCTGAACATTCTTTATCTCTGCACCCACGAGTTTTGTCTTAATTTTCTCTATATTCCCAGTCTTCCAACTGTCTGTACATATGAAAGCTACAAAATTAAGAATTTACTTTCAGAAGTTGGTATGGAGACTATTTCCTTGGTCTATTCAGTCTTTCAACAGAGAAGCAGGATTTTTAAAATCTGAGATGTTTTTGAAAAGACACAGGAATGTATTTAAGACGTGTTTACGCTACTTTCAGCTTCCAGTGAGCACCTGAGATGAGTTTTCACTCGCAGTTGCCTTGCACTGAATGAAGAGAGCTGGGGCTGTTAAAAACATCACTTTATCATGCTGTAACGTGGCCTCAGAGGGGCAGTGTGAGCATCCCGACATTCCCTAACGCTGAAGCACTTCTCCCATGGTGGATCCTGGCACACGGAAGCTTTTCACAAGGCTAATTGAAAAACAAGTATAAAAAGATGTACATCATATCTTCACTTCCTTAAATTCTTTATTGTCTATAGGAGCTAAACAGACCTTGGAGAATTCCATGTGAGAGCACTCGAGCACTCCAAAGCCATTCCACTTAGGGATATAAATGCCAAGCTGACTCCAGGAAGTAAAAATGTACAGCATCAGTTAAAAAGTGAAAGCTCCATCTCCTACCAGTGAATTTGCAAATACTCTTCTCTCCTGTGGGGTGTCAGGGACACGATTTCAGATAAAGTTGATGTAAATTAGATATTTACTAATCCAGCCAAACCTGCCCTTATTCCATATTTTGTGTTGACACACTAGTTCATAGATTAGGAGCTCTTCTTATCTTTTCAGGAACCAATAGCACGATCCTTTTAAGAAGGAAAGTTCTTATCACGTTCAGATGGTTCTCTCATGGCTCTATCACCCCTTCTGCCCCAAACTATGGAGTTTAATGTCATTGTATTTATAATGATGCTCCCTGCCCTCCTCCCACATTCCTTTTCCTGCTGCCCTTTCTTTGATGGAGCTCATTTTGTTGTCATACAGACTATATGCCAAATGTTCCTCCAGTGAGGATTATTTTAGATCAAAGGTTATTTTCCATTGGCCTTGTTAAAAAGAGAGATAGTAGGGGAATACTTTTTTGTTGGTTCCACCACAAAAGGAGCTGCAAAGCAGAGGGGGTTCTACAAATGACAGCACTTTATTTTTGTTCAGCTGCACTTATCAATGAGTCTAAAGACAAAGGCAGAGAGACAAATAGAAAAGAGAAGTTTATTGGTGACTTTTAGTTGGAGCTGGGTTTTTATTCTTTAATGAAGATGTGGTATGGCAAAATTAATTAATTAATTAGTGGAAATGTTGGCAGGCATCCCTAAGAGCCCAGAAACTTGGTATGGTTTGACTTTTTCAGACAGATTTTTAAAGTTTCTTTCAGGAACTTTCACCTCTTTCTTTGCTGGCATTTTCTCCTTTCCACACTGACTTACCTTTTTTCTTTTAAATTGTCTGGTTGATTATCATAATTAGGTTAAACCTGTTTTAGCAGCTTTGTTGTCAGAACTGATGAAAGGACCACGGGCCCGTACGTATTTCCCAGTCAGCAGATCCAGTCCCAGATACTGCTCCCTGCAAAGCCTGTGTTCAGTGCTGCCTCGTGGGGATCACAGCTGGGGCAGAGCTGGGAACGAGCCAACAAGAACTCACCCGTGAGGAAGCAGCGATACACGACTGCCTGTTTAGAAGTATCCATTTCTGTTACCTGTGTTTAGTATTTCATGTTTTAATGTTTGTTTATACGTTAACACTGTAAACAACCTCAGCAGCTCCCTGGTTTGTCCTCCTTTCAGGCAGAAAACCTTCCCCTGCAGGCTGACCCACAGCTTGGAACCAACCAGAGCCAGGCTGGCACCAACCCCGTAGGGAAAAGGGAGTCAGGGGATCCGGGGAAATGGATGCTGTGGTGGTGTTATGACAGAAAGAGGGGCCAGCAGTACAGAACACGAGGAGAGCTGCAGCTATTGTGGTTGGGACATGTGAAACCATTCTTAATAACAATATCCTCCTACATCCATTCAGCATCTGTGCCTCACTAGGTCCTAATGATGTGTAATAGCAGTTTCAGCCAAGCACAAACAAGTGTTGTCTCCTCATAAAACACAAGCTATATCTTCCCTGTATTTAGGAATTGTATCCTATTGTATCGAACTGGGAACAATCACCCTGCTTATCTGTAGAAAGAAAATTTTCCATTTAAAGTATAAATCTTTCAGAAACCTAAGAACAATTGAAAACAGGAAATCATTCCAGAGTTAGGAGCACAATGAATCAGAAGCTGCATTATGGTTCTGATTTGCAAAGCTGAATTGAAGTCATTGAGCTGTATCTAGTTAGCACTGATGAGACTGTGGGGCAGAAATGGCCATGGATTAAACGCAGCCTCCATGGCACAGGCTCACTGATTACTGTCAGTGTTCAGTATTGATATTAATATTAGCAGCTGCTCAGTGGGGATCAGGAGACAGTGCTGATTAGACACCTTGGAATAGATGGTTTTCTAAAGTACAGTTTCGGAATCTAATTTGAGACAAGATCAACCAAAAGAGAAATCAAATACTTTTTTTGAAAAAAAAACCCCACACTGCAATAATATGTGAAAGATGGAGAAGAAACTACAGAACTACAGTGCACAGCAAGCCTGCAGGAAAGGAAGATCACTTACCTCTAGCTGCTGAATGGCATTAAGGTGTCACAATGCCTGTGGCAAGCTGCACGGAGCCAGGGAAAGGAGCAAGGAGCTTTGCCACCTTTTGATTTCTCCATTTGTTATATATCATCCATTTATGTTAGTCCTGGCTTGCTTTGATTGGAATCAGAAGCTGCCTTGTGAATAGTGCAGATACATGTTTGGCTTTTCTTCACTCTTACAGAGGTATCTACATTCCTCAAGAAATCCTCTAATTCAGAGAAATCTTACGGTGACATCTAGACTTAGTAGAAAACACTTCACATCCTTTGAGGGTTTTTTACCTTCAGTATCTAAAATAAATCTAATTTTAAACACCTACATTTCTTTTCAGACACAGTTTCTTTGTACAAAACCTCTGTATGTGAAAAGCAAGGGTTAGGCTTATTGCACCCACTTCACACCTGTTTGATTTACTGAGCATTCCTCAGTGCTCTGCAGAGCCAAAAAAAGGGCTAAACTATTGCAGCTCCACTGTGGAAGGGCAAGAGACACACACACACAAAAATACCTGTGAGAGAATCAGGACAACTGAATTCCTGACCCTAGCTTTACTACTTTCTTGATTTTTCACTTTTCTTTAAGTACACCATCCTTCTTGTATTCCTTATCCTCTCTAATATGGCATTCCACAAGGATTTATGCAGTGTTCATAGTCCTTGCTTCTAAATTTCCTAGAACAACAACACAGAAGCAGAAAGGCAGCTCAGAGAGTAACATTGCTTGATGGGCTGCATTTTGAGCTTTCTGTTGGAGTGTGGAATAAATGAAAAGTGAGAATACCCTGAGAAAGAGAATGTCACTGCTTTGTCAGAGAGAAAGGGTATTTATAGACTGGTATGGGAAGCTGATCTTGCTGTCATTTTGTGGTGAAAGGTAGGATTTCTTCTTTAATTACTATCAATCTTCAGGCTTAATTAAGGAAAACTGGAGGTGAAAGTGAAGCCCAAATCTTGTAACTGGTTCTGTTACCAGGCCACACATGGATCTCTTACTGCAATTAATATCCCTTGGGAGACTCCCACTGATGTGCACAGTTTGAAGAATAGAGGGATACATTAAGTGATATTTTGCTGCTTATCAAACTAATGGGAATTTGTGCACCTGTGACACTTAATAGGTGCACACCTGTTGTCATGTACACATATGTGAAACCTAAACTTGGATCAGCAGCAGGAGGTGTTTACACTTACTATGCTTATTCTTTTTAATTGACATGGTTCTATACCAACAGGCATTTACAAAGATTATTGCAAACTTGCCCATTTTCAGAAGAGCATCTCTTAAAAACACAGAGATGAAACCCAAATTCCAGGCAACTTCAGGTCATAATAGATCTTCAGTTTCAGTACAGTCGTGGGCTTGTATTGCTATTTTCATAATGACTAATCAAAACAAGGTAAGAGGAAAAGGCTTCCTATTTTACCTCCTAATAAATTTTCCTGGAAAATGACTCAAGGCTGAAGTCCCAGCTATAAAAGTACTAAATTTTCCAAGCAATAATTTGAGCTATTCTTGCTCCCCTTCCCGCATTCCTCCCCCTCCAGGAGCAAAGTGTTCCAGCTGCCTGATATTGTGTGAAGAGCCAGGGTCATGGAGATGTCACATCTTTGCTGTGTCCCTCAGCTTCTTTGCACGCTCCTCGAGGTTGCTAGGGTTTGGCATTTGGATGTCACCGATGTGCTAATTACAGAGGAATTTGAGGATCTCCGGCAGTCGGCTTTCTGACCGATTTCATTGTTGCAGCTGTGATCTGTAATCGCTGTAAGATTTACCTCCCAAAATCCATACAAAGTCCATCTCTTTCTCAGTCTGTATGCCAGATGGAATAACCTGAAATACGGCCTTTTAAAAGAAATTCCCAATGGACAGTGGAAACCTCCCCACCAGGAAAAGGTGAAATCCTGAAAGCTGGGCTTTTACATGAAATACCTTGGTGAGTCTGAAATTCTGTACAGATTCTAATGGGTGAGACCAAAACTGAGTCCCATAGCCACATTCCAGAATTTTAGAAGGGAATAAGAGTCTTTTACTAGCTTTGTTTCCATTCTCTCAAGTAGGCTGGGTTTTTGAAAACTCCATGGATGGATTTATGGATTATGCTGGAAACTGCATTTGCTTAACTGGGAGCTTGATCAAATGAGCTGCGTGCAAGTGCAGGTTATAGGACTGCTGCCTTCACTTTTCTTGGGTTCTCTGTGTTCCTGTGGAATGAGCTGCATGGAGAATTCCTTCAGATGTGGCACGCTCAGAGCTCAGCCCTGCACAGCATCTCCTCGTTGTTCAGAGCTGGCCCCGAGGATCTCCACACGAAATGAAATGACAGGACAGACCTGGAGCTGGGTTCCCTGTGACTGCCCGTCCTTCCCACAGGGGCAAGGTTCAGTAAACAGCACCAAAAGCAGGGCTCAGTGCTTCTTAACCAATTCAAACCACAAACAGTTTATTCCTAACTTCAGCACAGCGGCCAGCACAGATCCTTCCCCAGCTCACACTCAGGTGGGGTTTTCAGGGGTGCTTCACTCTGCACTGCTGTCGTAGTTTAAGAGGTTTAGCATACAAAAATGTTTGCTATGATCACTCTAAAAAGCATGTTTGCTCAATTAAATGATAACTTGCTTTTTGCTTAACAGCCTATTTTCACTTTTTTTTACTTGTTTTGAGAGAAAGCACAAGAAGGATTGTATACAGCCCACGAGGTTTTTGCAAAAGTGAGTTTTTTATTGATAGGCTTCACCTCTGCAAAGACTTCTACATGTGCCTCATTGAACTGCAAGTGTCATCTCTTGGTTTCAGGGTGATTGCTCCCATCAGTGCAGCTCAGTGTATGTCAGGTGCACAAATCTAAAACATTTCCTTACCTTGTTTATTCACTAGATGAGAGACTGGAGGTTTTTCAAAATAAATGTTTTTAAGAAAACTTCCACAAACCAGGTTCCAATCTTTGCACAGCTCCTGTTGAATTCACACTGCTCTATTCTCCACCATCTCTGAGCAGCAGCTGCAGCAGCTCTGGGATCAGGCTCCTGTCAGCAGGAAGCTCTGCTGTCCCCCAGACACCATTAGCAGCAGACTGTTCATGAAGGTACATGTCAGGAGATTAAATTTTCTTGGCAAGCAAGGTAGCCCAGGGTTAAAAACATCAGAACATCTGCATGCTGGTGTCCTTCAAGTTTTAGCATGCTATCTTCAGGATTATGCCCCGGATTAAAGAGTTTTATTTTACCATCAAAGTTCTATAACGAGAATCTCTTGGAACAGGAAACGTGATCTGTTTTGCTCACTGCTCTAGGGGCTTTCTTCATCTTTTCAGGAGTTTGAAAACTAATGTTCTTTGACATTCACTTTACACTGACACTTGATATCCAGTAAATCAAAATAAAAATATAAATTTGATCTCTGGAAATCAAGATTAGTTTAATGTTTACTATCCTGATGCAAATTAGATTTCTCTTCCTGTCTACAGGGGGTCAGTTTAGAGGTATTACAAAGGTTTGTGTTGACATCCTAACTGGAACAGTATTTTGGCTAAAAAGAGACTGTTTATTTAATGCCTCTCAGTTCATACATATAGCAAATCTTCTATGCATTCTTAGTTTAATTTGCCTTCTGTTTCACACGTGAAACTGCAAGATTTATATTTTTATGACAAAGCTTTTCCCTCTAGTGAGAAAAATACAATGTGTGTTGATGTAACTGATAACGCCTTTCTTTAGTTAATGACTCCATAACTTAAATTTTCAGCGTAGCCAGAAGCAAAAATTTAAGACTGATATGCTACATATATATCTAATTTTTTTTAATAAGCTGAAATATCTAGATTGTGATCTGAAAAAGTGTCAAAAATTTCCACAAGCAAGCTGTGGAAAGCCTGGCAAACTGTTGAACCTTTTCTCTGTATTTTCACATGCTGTTCATCCATATTCTCTGTGTGCACCTGATTGTCCAGCAGGGTGGAATCACAGGCACCGAGCTGCTGGGCTGATATTCCCAGTGTCTGCAGTATCAGATCCACTCAGAACACTGAGGAAATTTTTAAAATTTATTTTTAATATTAATTTTTAAAAATTATTTTTAATATTAATTTTTTGATATTTAATTTAGCTGGCAGACTCCTCTGAAGTGAAACTTACTGTATGTTCTGGCAGTGCTTATCATGCACGGAGTAATCCAAGTGCTCCACGTGGAGTACCACAAGTACTCTACAAGTAGTAATACAACAGGTCCCAAACATGGACCTCTGTGCTATTGTAAGACAGCTCGTATTTTAGAAAGACATTTTTCATACATTTGCACTACAATTAAAATTATGAAAATCACTGTAATAGCAGAATTCCTGGAGGGTAAACAAGTAAAACAGGATTTGCTTTGTTAATAAGGGGTGAAAAAACCCCAAGCAAATTCAATCCAAAAGCAAAAGCACACACACACAGAAATTAATCCCAAAAAAAAACCCCACCCAAAAAAAGGTAAAGAAAGAAAAAATATTGTGTGGTAAAAACTTCAGCAGCTTATTCTGCTGTGAAAAAGTGCTTGGAAACAGGTTTGTTTAAAACCAGGTGTATAAACATCCCGTCTGTGACACACAGAGATATGCGAGTTTGTGCAGGGCGTTTTGACATATTCCTGTTTCTGTGCTGGCACCAAAAAGACCATTTGCTGATCTTGATCTCAGACTATTTTAGAAAATGTGCAATTAAAAAGGGTGTGTGATGGGGAGCGGAGGTAGAGGAATCACTCTTGTTCAGGCTGCTAACCTGTTTTTGAAAGGTGATTTACTGCTGTACCATGGCCATCGGCTCGTTAATAAAACTAGAAGAACTAAAAAGCTTCAAAAAAGATATCTTGGTGGAGTTCCTCCCCTGATACGTGAACTGAGCACCAACAACGCTTTCAGTGCAGAAAGATTGAATGTGCAGCCCCGTGAGTCCTGTGCTGCAGCAATACACGAGATCCAGCAGCAGCACATCCTCTGGGAAGGCTGCTGGAAACCCCGGGGCTGGCAGCGTTTGCTTTGGAGCATACACACAACAGTGTTTGTTATTGCTGTGCCCTCTGCACACACCAGAGCCTGCTGTAAATATCACAGTCCTCTGCTGAGGACAGCAGGACAGGAGAGCTTCCAAGTGAGGAGGTAACTCTGCCTTGGACAGCAGTGCATTGTGCTCAGCAGAGGATCAGGTGCAGGTGTTTCCAGCTCCTGAGCTGGGCCTGCAGTGAGAGAGAGGAGGCTGCTGCAGGGTTGAAGGCAATGGAGCTGGGAGAGCTGGCACCAGGTGAAGGTTTGGTTCTGGAGCAGCAATGGACACTCAAGTGGCTGCTGGTATACACCTGGTGCTGATAGACCTAAGGAGTCTGGTTTATGGCACGAGTCAGAGAGGAAAGAATTTCATTTTATATGCAAAGAGTGGAAAATGATCAAGTAGCATTCAATACTGACAGCAGGCAATCTTTTGTTATAGAGGAATGGAATGAACAGAAATGTGGGTACATCACCCATGGGTTGACAGAGATAAGCTACTGGCTAAGAGGAAAATTGTGTGCCAGTTGCTGGGGGAAAGGGTAAATTAAGAGGAACTTAGGAAAACCAAAAAGTAAATACAGAAACTTCTGGTAAGTGAGTGGATCTATTGCTACGGGTGAATATCCCCACCTAAAAACAGTCCCTGTCACTCTGTATCTCATTTATCAAATACAAGTTCTATTGATAACATTCTATACAGAGCAATCTAATTAATGGACAGATTCCAATGTAGAGCAGCTACTGTGAAATTTCTATTACAGATTTTCAGTACCTTTCAACTTCTTACATTTTCCTTTTACATAATTTAAGGACTACTAACTACCATAAATACATAAAAAATCCTGTTGTGTGTGCAGAAAAACAAAATGCAGAGCCAGAGAGACACGAATTTTTTATATTGTGTGTGTTCTGATAAATGTTTTTAAAGTGTTCTAAGTTGCAGCTTCCCAGGCACTGTTTTCTGTAACCCCTCTGTTGTGGGTGGGTAATTTTGGGATTATCACCTTTCCTTTTCTTGCTCTCCTCTAAGTGGGACTTCCTTTGCTGTGGGCAGTGCAGCAGCTCTGCTCTGCTCTACTTGTCGTGTCCCATTTGCTGCCACCCAAATCAAAAGCAAGTGGTTTGGCACATCTCTGAGACAGGTTTTTTTTTTAAAAAAACAACCTTCCAAGGACATAACTACACACAGTGCCATTCCCGGGAACCAGGCTGCGTTTCTAAGCCCATTTGCTTTACTTTATGTGCTGCTTCCTGTTCTTTTCACATTCTCCTCTCTTTTGTCTTTTAAGCCTGAACTGTGGAGATTCTCAGGGCCAGATTAGAACTTTCCTTCCAGGTGAGATCAAAGAGGGTCTGTTAGAGGCCCGGTTGTCTCTTTTTCAGTTGAAAAAAAAATAAAAATCAAACTTTCCAACATCTGCTGGAGCCAGCACAGATGAACATACACTGTAGTATGGTAGAGGATTTAAGGCAAATTTCTGAAGCTGTTTTCAACACCTTTCACTGCCCTTGATATTTTATTTTAAAGGTTCTAAGTACCAAATCTTAGTTTGTGGATTATGACAGAAGGATCAATCAGGTATCAATCTTGAATTCCTTATTTCCAGCTGCTGTGTTCCTGTTGAGATACTGAAGTATATGAGCAAACTGAGATCTGATTCATTATAAAATGGGCACTGCAATGTAACTTCTAAAGAGCGTTCACTGATTATGGAAATTCCACTGTTAAATTCAGAGTAATAGCTCAGGATCTCATACTGTTATCCAGGGAAAACACTGGTTTATAACTGCTTTCCTGAAAGGGTTATCCTATTTTCCCCTTTCCATCATTTTATATTTCAAAATTTAAAGATTTTCAGTGTCAGGGTCAGCTCTTTTAGGAGTAGGTAATGGATGTAGGATCCGCTCATGATCAGAACCTCCACACAAAATTTCTCCAGTTCTTCTCACCTTTTCCCCCTGCCATTTTCCCTTTTTTCCCCTTTCCTTTCCTCTCAGGATTCTGGACTCGTATGGTTTATTTTGGTTCCACATGGGATAATTTCCTCCTCAGCCACCAGCTCTGCCCCACTGTCACACAAATGTCACACACCAATGTGACTGAATTAGTGCCTTTTAGTCCTAAGAGCAGCAACCAGAACCGTGCAGTTGGTGCTGAAACAGGCTCGTGGCACTACAGACACAGGTGTGCAACTATGCCAGTGGTTAGAAGGAAGGGAAAATGTGGGCACAGCACATGGAGATCACTGCAGAGGCTGCAGATTGGTTTTGTACAGGAAAGAGGAGCAGGGGAAGACAAAACTGTGACCTTACTGTCAGTGTAAGAACTTAGCAGGAGAGAAGGCATGGAGACCGAGTTAAGGGAACCTTCGGGAGAGGGATTGGAGAAGCGAAGAAAAAATGAAGTAAGAGATGGAATTTTGCCCTCACCTACACAGAGCCTTGAACAAGTATTTGATTTTAGTGCAGAGGAAAATGCAATTGAATGAAAGGATTGGAGAAGGTGGGAAAAGACACAGTGAGAACAGCAGGAGCTTAAGAAAGCAACAAAGTCTGCAGGTGGTTTGAGTTGAGGAGGGCAGAGGAGGTGGCTGCAGCAGTTTATTTATTCCTTCCCTGTCATTAGAGGTCATGTGTGTGCATGTAATGGCATTTCTCTCACAGCTTTTTCAAACCATCATCCTTGGCTGGTAGAATTTGTGCAACTTCCACATAAGATCAATAACAAAACCAACTTCCTGCTGGACTTCATAAAATCTCGGGAATGTCTCCTTTGGAAGGGTCGAAACTCTGCTGGGAAAAGACAGGATAGGAGTTTGCTTTAGGGTTTTTTATTGTTCTGTTGTTACTCTGTGGGAGTGCAGCATAAAAAGGGTGTTAGTTTGGTGACTGAAGTTCTGGAGATGGAAAGAGTTCTTCCTCCTGTGTATGCTGTTCATCTGATAAATCTGTAATTTTTATTAACATCTGCTTGATTGTCCACTTCCAGAGGGGCAAAGCATAGATAGGGCCAGGAAAACTTAGGGAAATTCTAAGGAAATTCTTCTGATTCTGGAGAAAATTGTTACAGCAGCTGCAAGCACCACGGAGTGGTGGTAACTGTGGGGTTACTGTGTAACCCAGGAGTATTCTCCAAATCCCTCCTTGCCCTGCTGGAGGCTTTGTGGAGGGTAAGAAGCTCCATCCCTATGACAGACACAGTCAGTGCAGCAAACCCTGGCAGCTGGGATGCACTCTGCAGACCGGTGTTTTTCCACCACGTTACCAAAATGTTTATGACAAAAATGCAAATTACAGCTGCAAGACTTGCAAATGTACACGGTGCTTTGAAGGAAAACGTACTGTGTGAATTCCTTGCTCCAATTTATACTCCCTCCTTTCCCCCTCAGGTGCGGACTCCTGCAATTCTTCATTTGAGCCTTTAGCACATTGTACCTCAGACTGCATAAGAAAGTTACTTCAAAGTTTTCTTTTGTGCACTGAACTAGATTTGTTTGTTTGTTCTGCAGCCAAATGCAAAACCTTCTCCAGCTGAGGCAAGTTTAACTGAGGCTCATCCTTCTGAACCTGCTGCTGGGACTCTGAAATTGTGCCCTGCTGTACACGGGGATAAGAGGTGAGACACAGCAGATATTGTTATACACTGGGTTTGCTTGGCATCTGACAAAAACTGGGTATTACTTTATCAATATTGAGTTAATCAGTGCATCCTGTCAGTCTCCAATGGCCCAGGATTATGCTGTGCATGGTGGGAGTATCCTCAGGTGCAGTGTGTGCCCCAGAGCTTCCCTGCAGACTGTCTGTGGTACCTACCTAAACACACTTCTGGTAACGTGCTAGTGAGCTGGGCAGGAATCACAGCTCTGTAAATCCTGGGAGAGAATGCAGAAAAGCCAGTTTCACTTGTCTTCTGGAGGAACCTGATGGGATATAGCTGAATTTTGCTCAGTTTCTGAATTTCTCTGAATTCTTACCTGAATAAATGTAGTACGAGTTACCCAATGTGTATCTGAGAACAAAATCTGGATTCATAACATTTTAGACATATCTCTAGACCTTTTCCCCAATGTTAATTTGTGGGATTGCTTTTCCCAGCTTTTCCAGCACATTAGGTCACCACAGGGCTGTTTATTAGTGAGATGATTCAGAGGAGACGTCCCTGGGGAGCCTGAGATTTCTGGGTGGGTGGTCTCACAACAGTCAGAAAGAAACCACTGTTGTTACCTGTACATCCTGCTGGCATGTGAACAGAATCATTCCAGCACAGAAAGACACTTCCCTGAGTCTGGGGTGCAGCCCTGGGACTTGTCACATTGTCACCTCAGCTTCTGCAGCCACCAGCAAGCACAGGAACCGTGCAGCCAGTTCTGCTCTTTCCCTTTGCTCTCTCAGGCCGTGAGAGCAGGCACTCGGTCCCAGCTGGGCTGACCAGAAAGTGGCACTTGGCACAAGGCTGAAATGGGTTGTTCTTGCTGTCCTGCAAAAAAAAAATAAGTGTTGCAGCAGGATTATTTTCATTAATAAAATGAAAACTTATATTTATGCACAACACTGGATGTTACAGTCAGAATAAAAGAAATCTATATGAGGCTGTAAGTAAAGGAAAGGACTTATCAAAAGAAGCTCGGTATGAAAGGAACTGTAATTTCAGTTGCCATTGATACCCATTGCTAAACTGGTGATAAACTCATCTGTTAAGGAAATAAATGTCAATGTACTTTTGTAATTTAAATGAGAACTTGTAATATGGAAAATATGCTTCCTGTTCAGATCCTTGAAGGTTTCCTTTGAAATGGGAGTCCCCTGTGATGTCGGTTTCATTTTCTTTTATTGTTCAAGTGTTGTGTCACTGATGACATTTCTGCTGAATGCTGCCCAATTATAACACTGAACATCTGCACAGGGACATCATCTCTTCCCAGGGGGATTATGGGAAACAAGAACACTGGTAAACAGAGGAGTAACTGAAATTATTTGTAGGAAATTTAGTCACTTTGCTGGCTGCCAAAGGTTGAACTTTACTAACAAAACATTTTTGCCTTTTATAGATAGATCAAACATTAAGGGAAAGAAAGCTTTTTATAATAAATACAAGGAAAAAGTTGTGGTTTGCACTGTACTTTTAAAAATAATTTTCATGGGTGAGTGGGTGTTGGGGGGGCAATTTGCTTTGATTTAAGGTATGTGTTTGTAATATCCTTACTACATCATTTAGGGCAACTTTTAATTTATTCTTTCTGTGAAGTAAATGAAAATCTACTAAAATGCCCAGGATCACAAACAATAGCATATAGATGTAAATGTCTTATATTCCGTCTAAAGTTAAACCATATTATCTTGGTGCCAAGGTTCTGGATTTTTAGCAATTCAGTTGATGTTTTAATTCCAATTATGGTTTTTGTGGTCAGACACTGAAATGATTATGCACAAAATTCCCATCCAAGTCGGTGGGAATCTCATGTGTGCGAGTTTTGCAGGCTCGGGGGCATAACCACAGGCAGGCTATTTCCAGTAGAGCTTTCACCAGAACCCTTTAACCCAGACCTTTGCAAGGGAGGAGGAAACAGGTGGAGCCCGGGTCTGCCACCGCTCTGTGTCCTTGGGGTAAAGGCACGGAGAGAAGATGAGAGCCCAACGCAGCCAGTGCAATCCACTGAATGTGGATGTGTACAATCCACAGGGAGCTGGGAATGTTCTGGAAGGCTGCTGCTGTCCTGGCAGGGCAGGCTCTGCCTGGCAGTGGCTGTGTGCCTGTGCCCTCCTCAGCCAGGCTCTGCCCCTTCCCTCCTTTGCCCCCTGAGCCTCGGACACCTCCCACAGCCTCCCTTCTGCTCTGGCGCTCTCCTCTTCTTCCTGAGCCTTTCCCTCCAGTTTATCCCCTTTAAACTGATTGCATCACAAACTGAAACTCTTCTCTGCTCTCTGCCCCATCACAGTGATGCACTCAAGTGACAGATGTGTTTCCTAATCTGTGTGTGGGGTCTGTCTTGGCTCTGAGATTGGGAGACCAGCAGCTGCTGACCACTGCTTTGGGCAGTGGGATTCATTCTTGCTTGGTCATTAAGGCTGCCTTGATGAACCCAAATCATACTTACCTACAGTAACAGCCAAGAATTAATGTGCCTCCATTCCTGTCTTATTTCATCTTTATCTGTTGGATTAAACAATAGCTTGTTCTGACCCTGGCAGTATTATAAATTTTGAATTACTCTGTTTCATTTCTTTCAATGACCACTGAAATGATCTGCAAGAATCATCCGAAATGCTGCAATTTAAAGTGTTATTGCAGTGTTTAGGGCTGTTGCTGTGGAATGTTGTTCCTTAATCCTTACCTGTTAACTTTTATGAGGGATATAGCTGTTGAAATGGGTGGGAGGGATTCTGTCACACAGGAAGTATTCTATATTTTCTTAACGGATAAATATTGAATGTCTCCTTTATTTTGATTTATCTCAACAATATATCTGTCTGCAGTTCCCCCTCCCTCCCCACCCCAAAATAAATAGTCCCGCTGTTGAAATGAGAGAAAGTATGTTTCTATGTCTTGAAAATAGAACTAAAAATACCTGCTTGACCTGTGGGCTTTCAGACAGCTCGCAGTTGTGGTTAACACGAGCCCCCTGCAGAGATCAAAGGCTGGCCCCATCCTGCTTGAAACACCGCTGTCAGTACCTTGTTGTTAGGCAAAAAGTAAGAGAGTGTTCCCCTCTGCTGTGGAAAAGCAATGTTTATTTGATCTTGGCCCTCTTCTGAATAATTTCGCTAAATCTAATTGCTCTTGATGTTTTACCCAGTACATCATGGGCTTTTTCAGAAGTAGCTCTTTATGCAATTGGGTGAAGCTTCAGAATACAGGAAGGACCACTTCAAATATCTCCCATCAAGGCAAAGAACTCTAGATAGATTACTGCAGATCAATCTGTATAAACCCTGCATAAACACTGAAGCTCTTTTAAGTTAAAATGTACTTTACAGAACCCTTATATTGTGAAAGGTGAAATACTCTGCAATTATTAAGAGAGTAATCATGTGAAAAGAGCTAGAGAGGGCTGTTTAATTCACTGGTTCCTGTCAATTTATAATGAAACATATTATTAAATTCTTTCCAGGATATTTATTACCATACATTAAGATTTTATGTTACCACAATGTGAACTTCCTGCACGTCAAACGCCAGCCCTGGTTCTAACAGGAATGATGCTGTTCCTGCCGTGTGTTGCTTGAGTGGAATCAAGGAACTTGACTTTTACTGACACTTGTGAAGGGCTTTACACAGGGCTGTGGCATTTGGTTGCTGCTCACACTTCTGCTGCCATGCAAATTGCTTAAAACTTTGCTGCACGTCTCTGAGAGGTTTCCCAGTGAACCCCTAAATGGGAATGACAGCTGCCAGGTGATCTTCACGTAGAAATCTCTGAAAACTGAAGATGTGCTTCACTGATGAGCTCACACTGTATGATCCCACACCAGGTGATAGGCAGGGATGATGTGCAGTGCCTCCCTTAACTGTGAGACCAGAGCATTTGGGAAATATGGGTCCTCTTCCAAAGTCCACTGCTGGTTTGATGGGTGACAACCTCCGTGTTTTCTGTCACACAGTTATTGAAAATCTCTCCCTCCTGACCCTTCAGACACCATGCCAGTATCGAGTATGACGTTCCAGTGAATCCGTGTCTGGGTGCAGAGGGTGCTTTGGGCAGATTCAGAACACCAAGTGGCAGGTGACAGATTGTCTCCCTTGGGCAGGAGGACTCCAGCTGCTCAAGCACCATTTGTTCCCTCCTTTCCTTTACTTTTGCTGCAACCAAAGTAGCTGCTAAGGTAGGTGGATGTAGAGGGGCTGATAATGCCTGGGGAGGAGAGCGACCAGGAGCAATCTCTGCAGCAGCAGCAGCAGTTGTCAGCCCCATCTTTTAGCAGCTGCAGGAGTAAAACCAGCACTCAGTAAGGAAGGACTTTTGTTTCCACCTCACACCCTCCCCTCCCTGAGACAGAAATGGCCTCATCCCCTGCCTTTATTTTTCCTCCCCTGTAGGTGTTAGATGGCAGCAGCCAGGGTATGGAAGAAAGAGTGGGGGCTGCTCTGAGGTCACCTTCAGTCATTTCACCGTTCACCTGCACAGAGCCATCTGAAACTCACTCGGCCCTTGAGCCTTTTGCTTAACTTCCCCAAGCTCCACTTCTCACCCCCAGCTTTCATTTTCTCCCCACGTTCTCTCATTTCATGGAGCTGCCTCCTGTGGCCCCTTTCTGCAGCCCCCAGCTGGTTATTAGCTGGCAAACATTCCCAGCTTCCCTACTCTCCCAAAGACAGTTCTACTGTAACTGTGTGGCTTCATCAACAAGGGGACATTCCTTATATCTGTGTGCAGTTCCTGTGCCTGGAGAGAGGATTTCACGTGAATGGGCACTGGCTGGGCCTCGGTTCTGGGCCACCACAGCTGCCTGGGGTCTGGCTGTGTTCAGGGCTTGGAGCACAAGCAGATCTTTCGCTGCTTTCTGACCTCTGGGGAGAGGAAAACTCTTCCCTGCACCGAGCCTGTCTATTTGATGAGTAAAGGAATTCAGACCGATAAAAGAAAATAGCAGCAGATCTGGAGGAACTCCCTAGGGCCAGAGGCAGCATCTCACATCCTTGTGCACTGATTTGCTTCTGTTGCACTTCCAGAAGAGCTTTTCCACTGGTGCTGGAGACTGGACCAGGTTCCTCCTCTCCACTGCTCAAGGCCCAAGCTGTGTCTGGGCTTGGCCTCTCTACAGGGCTGGATTTTGTTCTGAGGTGATGAACTGATCCCTCCTGGTACACTCTTGTGACTTTCACCTTCCCACTTTATTTGATGGGAGATTTATAAAGACAGAGCTTCTCTAGTCATCATCCTTGGCATTTATTTCAACATTACATAGAATTTGTGATTAAAATCATGACTCTGACACATTAAACCAAAGTTCAGTGTGAAAAAAGCAGCTTTATCTTCTAAGTGTTATGATGACTTCCTTTATTTCTTGGTTTTTCAAAGCTCCTCCCCAAAAAAACTTTTTAGTTTAAAGACTTCAAATTCAAAACATTTATTAATAATGTAAAGGGCTGCCTGCCACTCAAAAGCTATAAAGAAACTCTAAAATCAAAGTGAAATAGTTTCTTCATCAAAGCAAAAAAAATTCCAACTACAACTTTGGTACAAGCTTTGGTGGTGCTTTGCTGTGTTTTTAAGCCCACTTAATAAATCCATACCAGAGCCAGTCCTCAGCACACAAATCTGCAGTGTGTCTCAGCTGGTCACTGTTAACCTGGATGGTACAAAGCACTGCATTTTAAATCTTCTGGATTGTGTTTCTAGTTATATTATTGATTTGCATGTGAGCTTCAAGAAATCATTATGTCCAGCTTTTTTAAAAGTCCTCAATTTCTGCTGCTTTAAAATATGAGTTACCTGGGGAGAAACATCTTCACTCCCTGAAAACCTGCAGCTCGCAGAGGGTTCTTAGAGACTGAACACCTTGCTGGGTTTGGAACTGGTGCCTGTGAGAGCACCACATTTGATCCATGTGTAACACGGATAAAACACCTCTAACTCGTGTTCACCGTGTGGTTTGAGGAGCTTTGAGCACTGAGGGTCACAGCAGAACCCAGCCTCGTTAACAGGCACTGGCCCAGTACCTTCCCAGAGAGTCACTGGGGGAGCTCCTGCGAGGGTCAGATTGCAAGAAAACAACGTTAAAGCAACCTCAAAAACAAGGGTAGCTGACAAAATGTTTTCCCTTGGTGGAAACGAGCGTCAAATTACGTTTCACTTCTATTTGTTTGCTTTGGAAAGGGGGGCTAGGGATTTTCACCTTGTCCTTAGGGCAGCAGTTTGCTCACCTTACACTTTCTAGTACTGAAAACATTTGTTCAGATTACTGTGTTTTCATTTGATTTGTTCTCTTGTTTATATAGAGGTTGCTTTTACGTAAAATCCAGTATCATTATTGACACAATTTGTTCTGCACTATGGATTATATCAAACTGGCTGGGACACACAGTAGAAAATTGGTTTTCTTATGTTGCTTTAGGTCCCTAAACCCTTATCCAGAGTCAGATAAATCACCAGACATACCAAGCCCATTAAATCGGTGGCTCGTGATGACAGAACCTCCTGACACAGTGTTTGGGTGTGGATCTAAATGGATCTCACCAGGATGAGGCTTCTCACCAAAATCAATGCCATTCAATGCTGCTGGCCATGGCAAAGGGCTGGGAGGGGTCGGGACAGGAACCTGGGCAACTTCAGGAGGGGCTGGGGGAGCTGTGGGGGTGCAGGTGATCCCCAGGGATGAGCTCAGTTGAATTATGAGGTCGTTCATGTTTCCTTGTAGTTCATTGTGCAGTGACACCTTCCTTGCTGTCCCCAGTGTGAGTGCAGTCCTTGTTCCCTTCCCTGTGCCACAAATGCACTGGGTGGCACCTGCAGCTTTACATTTGTACCCTTCCGCTGTGGCTTTCAAATATTTCTTAACCAAGCAGAAATGCTTGCTCTTAGATGATGTCACAGGAGTTTCAGAAGATTACTTTAAATAGTTTTTTTTCCCAGGAACTTATTGGGAAGATTTTTGGGGTCAATCAGAACAGCAACAAAAGAAACAAACAAAAAAAGCCCCAAATTAACCGAATACATAGCATTTTACAGTGCTGCATATATAGCCACAATTTGAGATTTACATTTTTTCCAGAATATCCTTATTATAGAAGAGTTTAGGCCCCACACTTACTCTGCTGAATAAACTGGGTAGCGGAGAGGGATTTCCTGGCAGCATTTCAGTCACACAGTCATTTCTCTCTGAACTCACGGAAATATAGAACCAAGATTTTTATGCTTTTAACCACATTCAAGAAAGTACTAAAGATTTTGAAGTGGTTTCTTAAATATTTATTTATTTTTGTGCATTATGTCAGACATATCACCGGGAGCTTTTCATTCAATAACTAAATTAAAATCCCAGGACACTTTTCACATAGTTCTGTTGTGAATAGTGACATAAAATATCTTTCAGAATGGCTGAAAACATTTATTCTTTGGGTCCAGCAACAGTTAAACTCCTAGCTGGCAGTTTGTGAAGACATTTTTTAATTTGTGACTCTCTTTGTGACCTGCAAGAAGAGTGGAAATCATCAAAATGAATTTCCAGCACCAGGCTTCCTGTTTACATTGTTCGGGGGTAGTTACGGCTTGTTAACATGGACTTGCTGTTCATGGCTAATGATACAATTGAGTCGTCTCTGTGCAGTTCTCAGCCATTTAAAACTGTCGTAAAATAACCCAAATAATGGGATGATCAAAGCAATGCAGCCGACTCTACATGAGAGTGTGACTGCAGCATTTGCAACCATTACTATGGAGTACTAGAAATATATTCAGAGTAGTACAAAAGAGATATTCAGGTTACAAAAACTACAGTTCAGACCGGGATAGAATCATAAAATAAATATTCAGCTGTGCTTGAGGTCCTTGAATATTCTCCTAAACGCCTTTGGGGGACTGCTGTGATGTGCCTATTTCCCAGTGAACGGGTACCCAGCACTCGTTTGAGAATGAGGATTCATTAAAGCATCTCAAATCAAGCATACGAAAAGGGAGATACAAAGAATGATTAGAAGCCTTTGCTGGGTTTTGTTGTTTTGGTCTTTTTTCTCCTTCCAGTTGGCTGCTTAAAACAGGTGATTCTGGATCTCTTTGTGGGAGCTATGATACATATGCTTTGCTGGGTCTGGGTGATTTCAGAAAGTGTTTTATTTTCCATGAAAAGCTTTCAGTTGTCATCGCACAGAGTGTTGCGTAAGTCAGTGATAAATCAAACTAATATATTTTAAAAACTAAGCATTAGGAGGTTTTATAGTTTAAAAGAAATCACAAAAAAGCACAAGGGCTGACTTTTTATCACCTCTCCTTTGAGACCCGGTTTATTTCATCACTGATGTGAAGCATGTAGTACAAAACAAGATGACCTGTTTTCATCCTTGCTATAATTCCACTCAAGTAAAAAGCCTTATGCCAGGAATGAATTTGTCCCTATGTAAAAAAGGTCTTCACTCCTCCCAAGAGGAGACTGAAACTGGGTTCTGTCTGTTTTCATCAAGTCTCTTTATCTCACATCAAGGGGAGCTGATTGAACACAAGGAATTCCTAATACAAGTCACTTGTCATTCAAGCTCTTCTGGTCGAGGATGCAGCGCTCCCAGCTTTGTTTGGCACAGCCAGAAGTGGCTCGTTCAGCAAGCCCAGCCACTGAGTGTGGAGCTGGCAACTGACCCACACGGGCCCACTTTCTGTGCGTGACAAACACTACTGAAGGGGTTTGAGATGTGAATAGAAATAAATCCTAATCATGGTGTTTTCTTCTAAATGAATTTGATGTGTTGGGATGGAACTTCCACATTTCTCTCAGGAAGCACTCAAAGTAGACTGCAGCAGCATATCAGGAGTAAAACAATGAGAGCATGGCTTTTAGATTTTAGTGAGCATTTAGATGGAGGGATTTTTGATTGGTATGTACTCCAGAACAGTACTGACTGTATAGATCTCTCAACAAATAAATTACAGTTATTTTCTAGACATCAAAGTGATGGGCACTAAAATGCTTCCTCACTAGCTTTTCTATATCTATATCTATATCTATATATATATAACACTTTTATAGGTATTTGACATTACAGGAGAGTTTTCTTCTCTAAATAAGTGGAGTTCTTGTAGCTTTCTCAGGATCTTATCACAAAAATTCTTTGAATGTAACTTACAGGTAGACTTTTAGTTTCATTTCTGACCATCAGTAGTGGAAATGTTCAGTAGAGGCAGAGAGTGCCTTTTTTCAGGCACACAGAAGAGAGAGGCAGGAAATACGACATGATTGCAGTCATTTTCCTTGTCACTTGTCCATCATTTTCATTTCTTGGTGTAGTGAGAACCCTTCCAAAACCCTCTGAAAAAGCTGCCACTGCTGTTGGCCAGAATCAGACACTGTCAGTGTCTGAAAGGGACATTGCTTAAAGGTAGTGGTGAGAAGAACTACCAAAATGTTCAGTACTGTCATTTATTTCAAGTTGAGTTCAGGAATTTAGAGGGAAAATAAGTTATCTAAATCAAGCTGGGATGATAAATCTTGTAAGTTTATAATAGATCTGAATATTTTTTTATGTTTTCCTTGAGAAGAGCATTTGGAGGTGCAGATGTGAGGGTCGTTATCTTAATGACACGGCAGAAGTCTGGGCAGTCACAAAAGCTTTCTCACATACTCAAACTGTCTTGGGAGAATGTAATTTGCTGTTGAGGTATAATACCAAACAAATGCTTTTCATTAAGGAGCTGCATGAAACAGGATCAGTCTAACAAGAGCACCAGGCCTTTGAAATGTAAACAAAGTGGCTCCTCAAGGTAACATCCTCTGCCTTTAATTGAATCTGCCTTGAAAACAGCAGTTTCCTTGGCAGAAGAAAACAAACTCTTACTGGCACACTGCTTCACCCCTCCAGCTTCTACCTGAGCACATTTGCTATCAGGGGAGCTTGTAGGAAAACGAATTTTCTAAGTGTTGTAAAAGCTTCTGCTGCTGCCACAACACTGGAGTTCAGCTGAGAGGTGGCAAGGTGGGAACAGGAGGGGCTGAACAGCAGCAGCTCTGTCTGGCATCAGCCGTGGCCTTTGCACCACCCCCTGCTCAGTGCGAGGTGAGCACACCTTGGACCTTGCAGTTCATGCACAAGGACCAAGCCCAAACCTCCGCCTTTGGATGATTCTGACTTCACAGCCCATGCCTGTCCCTCCAGTTCAGCCCTGAGGTTATCCCAGTGAGGAAGACATCGCAGGGCTGATGTGATTTTTCTGCTCTGTGACTGTCTGAGGCTTGACTATCAACAGGTATTCCATCCCTGATATAGGAACAGATATTTATGGGGATTTTTCTGCACAATCACAGCTTTACAGATCCAAAAATAACCAAGCACAAGTACCTGTACAAAATTATTTTACAAGATTCTGTCTGTACCTTATGACAAAGAAGTACAGATGTTAAAGATAGGATGAATTCAAGTCTTTTGGATCTGGAGACATGGTTAATGGCTTTTAAAGTCTTATCTGTGTTGACATTGTTACACAGACAGAAAGAGAATTTTATCCAAATCTGGTTCTCCAGATTGTACTGAAATTTCTAGTAGTGAGAGTCATCAAGTCACAGTGCTGCAGAGCACTTCTGTGTCAGAGCTTGGAAACTGGGGGGAAGGACAACAAATAGATCTCTTATAGACATTAATAAGCTGTGTTTAGAAACCACCAGACTCGGCTCTTAAATTCTGTAATCAGGAGCTGTCTTGCATTAAGTGCTTGTTATTAGAACTTGTCTGTAGCAGTGTGCCCATTCCCACAGAGCAGTCTGCTGTGTGCAGTTGTCTGCTCCATTTCGAGCTTAGAGACTCCCAGCCCAGAAACAGAACTTCAGACACGCAGAGGAGTCACTGATTAGGGCAGTTATTAACCACAAAAACATCAGAATATATTGTATTATCCACCACCATGCTGTGAAGAGTTTTAAGCCACAGAGATGCATTTCCTTTGAGCATTCTCTGTTGACAGCCTCATCCAAAGCCCAGGAAAGTCCGTGGAGGTGGATTTTAGAAGGGGCCATGGGGCAGTAAAGAGGAGTTAATTACTGAACCTCTCTGCACTGTACAGCAGTGCTGGTTTCCAGTCTGCACTGATTTTTTGTCTTCTCAAGTTTTGATTTTCTAGCACTTTTCTGTGCACTTTCCTGTGCACTTTCCTATGCGCTTTCCCAGCATCCTAACACAAGTTGCAGTGGAAATACAAACATCTGGCTTGGCAGACACGTTCCTTCACTAATACAGCCATCAAAGAAACACGGTTTTGTGTAGAAGGAATTAGAAACAACCAGAGGTAAAAGCTCCCATAATGTTTGTATTAATTTCTCTTAGAAAAGAAAGTCTGCTAAATTTACAAGTCATGAAATGCAAAACTTTACACACTAGGAAATCAGCTGTAGTGTATAAAAGACTTTACATAGGAGATTAGCATCTCACAGCAAAATGCTATTTATGGTTGGGATGTGTTATGCAAAATGTGAAAACAGCTCATCACTGGGGAGGGTCTTTTCCCTGCCATCATGAGGAAATATTCAGCTGAGTGGAAGTGGCCCATAGCCAGAGCTTTCACTACATATCCTAGCAAATGTATTTGTCAGTCCTGCAGTTTTAATGAGCAGCAACCCTAAAAACTTCCCTTTTTTTTTCTCTTTGTCCTAAATACTGTTATTTTCTATGGTTTTTAGAGGGGTAAAAGATTGTTTACCATTTAGAGAATAAATACTAAAGTCAGTGAAGAGCCTCTAAAGTGCATTAAATAAAATTTAAACCTGCAGTGAGGGCATTTCAGGAATATAATTTCTAAGTTTAGTCTCATCAGCTGAAGCTTTCTCTTTTGTGGGGATTTTTATTCAGTGTGCAGTAAATGCTCCAAGCTCCAAGCCTTGGTGAAGAATGTGTTTTGACTAATTTCAGTTTTATGGGTGTCAGTTAAGAATACCATGTGTCTCCGTGTCAGAAGCTGCTTCTTTGTACTTTGTGGCCTCGTGGTTCACAGCTTGTCAGAGCAGGGGTGGTTTTCTCTGTTTGAGCTGTGTCTAATGTTTATTGGAGATTTTACACCTGGACCATGAAAGCTCCCTAACAAACGGGGGTTGATTTCAAGCACAACATCCTCAGAATTTCTGTTTGATTCTTAGGCTCCCGTGTAAGCAACAGAAGGGCACATGCCAAACCTGACAATGAATTCCAAAAACTATCTAGAACTAAACCCAAATCACCATACATGTAATGGGAAGGGATTTTCCCAGCATTTTCTTTCTGCTCACTGCCATGGTTTACATCCTATTACGGATGTGAATGTGCTTTCCCTTTCCTTTAAGTATGCAAAATCTTGGTACCAATTTTCTACTTTCTGGTAGCTTCATGCTAAACCCAAGAGCTTTCCTGAACAGACTGGGAAAACAGTTTAGGAAATGCGATTTTCAGTTAAAACTTAAAACTAAGAGTGAAGCAGAATCCTTGCTGTGTATTTCTCACAGTTGTATGCAAAGGGGCTTCCTTGGATCATTGCTGGTGTTCTGGGGGGGCTCTCCCTTAGTCTGGGAATTTAAACAATGAAAGTCCCCAGAAAACAGAAAGTTCTTAGATGAAAGGAAGAGAGAAAATGCCTGAACATTCACAGCACTATGGGAAGTACTGCCCAGGAATCTCTGCCTCGCTGGGGGAGCAAGGGCAGGTAGAAGCTGGGCTCTGTGCTGAGAGCTGCTGTCTGTGAGGACAAACTGGACTGAGGCAGGTCCACAGCTTTTCTACCTGAGCAGCTCAGGCTGACCTTGGGCTGATGGTTTGTGTCCCTTCTCCTGCTTGCAGGGCACACTGAGTGCCCCTTTCCTGAGCAGGGAGGCAGCTCAGGATGGTTTACCCTGCACGTGTGGGTGCTCAGCAGCTCCCTGGCTGATACCTGGCACTGGTATTGCCAACAGCCAACAAAATCATCCCACAGCAAAGGCTCAAACGTAGCATTTTGGTGTGGTGTTCCTGGAAGTGCTCCGTGGAACTCCAGTTCTGAACCAGAATACCTCCATGGTGTGCTCTGTGCATGCAGTGGGGGAAGGGGGATGATCAAAGGAGATGATGATCAAGGATCTTATTTCTCTGCCTTATCTAGTTCTTGTTGCTACATAAATAATGCAAATATAAGTGCAGTCACAGGGATCCCAGTCTTCCCTCAGCTATGAATATATTCTAATAGATTTAGTCAATTATAACAAAGATACAAAAATGACAGAAGTCTTTATTTATTACAGCAGAGCTTCTACAACAATTAAACAGCTCCAGTAAACCTAAATTCTTCTTTGAAAGGTTTATTGTATGAATACTAAGCCTTGTACCATTCTGGGGCCTGAATTAAAACCATCCGTTGGGCAGTGGCATTTCTGGGTAGGACTGGGAAGGTGGGCAGCTTGAAAAGAAAGAACAAAGTCCTGGTTCCAGTGGCTTTAATTTGTTAAAGATCTTGTTAGGGCTATAAAACTTTACCAGGACTGTAGTTGCTTAGGTTAAGGAGGGAGGTCTGGTCTGGCTGTTCATACCAAGAGGTTGTTTCAGTTCCAGCCTTGAGGTTTATAGGCTGTCGTGCATTGAGCTAGTCCTGAACCATGAGTTTATTGAATATGTTGAGAGTTTGAGGTTGCCTTTCCTTTCTGCCTTAGATTCTTAGGAACTACTGGAACCTGAAACAGTTCGATCCAATCTGTGGCAGCATTTTGTATATTCTTTTGGAAGAGAGAAAAGGTTTTGTTTTCTTTTTCTACCATGCAATAATTCAAAAGAACAAAGCAGTCAGGAAGCACAGCATTTTTTCCTTCTTCTAAGCACCATCTCCTTCTAATAACATGCTTAATATCTCTAGCATTCATCAAAGGATTATTTAAAAGAAACAGAGCCTGTAGGTGTGATACTAATTACATATGTGAAGATGGATGTTATGCCAGGGCTAAGTGTCTGGATTACTGGTGATGAATGGGAGAGGGTAAGGCAAAGCCAAGGCCACACCAGGAAAACTTCTCTTTTGCATCTCAACTTGCTCTTTGGCAATTGCACTCCCAGAGTTCACAAACAGACATTTGTCACACTCTGAAATGGACATTTAGAGGCTCTGAACTGCAGGCAGCCAAGGAAATGAAGAGACCATCATTTCAGCAGGCTTTGGATAAAGCCCAGAGGCGCAGTTCAGTACAGAGACAGGCAGAACACTGGGTCAAATTGCATAAAAATATAACATTTGCACAAGGACAGATGCAGAAAAACAGCCTGACAGGGCTAGCTCCCCAGCAATTTACTTTTTTGAAGATAAATTTCCTTGTTAAATGTCTCAAAAAGAGCATTCTCCCCAGAGCAATGCCCACAGCTGTCAGGGGTCTGACTCAGTCCTCCTGGTGAAGCAGATCTGTGCTCTGGCTCCTTGCAGCTCCATGGATAAGGAGACCTGCAGTGAGTGTGCAAAACACAGCAAGTGCACTCAGCCAGAATGGGTTATCCTCTGGCCTCAGGAGTGGAAGAGCTTGCAAGGTGCTTCTCACTCCTGAGAAGAAAAATCCAACAAGGTTTTCGAGTTTTCCAGGAACTCTTACAAGTTTCATGAAATCAGTTCACGGCCAATTAGAGCAAATAGAAAGATAAATCTCAGAAAACTGATGAAAAAAACCCAGCAACTTCAGAGAAGTTCATATCTGGCCTTTGGAGTGCTTGCCTAAATTCATGCCTTCTGCAACTCCACTGGCTTCAGATAATTTACAGAAAAAGTAAGTTTGAGCAATTGTTTAGTACATCTTGCACTGGCATCTTAAGCTGCCCCTCTGGTTCCCTTATCACCTGTGTGTAAGGAATCTGACAATCTGTATTTAAAGTATTATTAATAAGACTTTAAAATTACACTTGTGCTTGAATGAACTAAATGCTTCCACATGACAAATTGATATGAATGGTTTTAATAAACAGAAAATGAGAAGTAGGCTCATCTGTCCCTGGGGGCTCAGCTGGCTCCATTCATTCTTCTTATTAAATCTTGTCTGTGGGGCCCTGTTGTTTGCACTGATTGATTACCTGACTCGCCATAAACTCGGGTTTCTCCTGTGCTGCCATTTCACAGGGAGATCCCAGGCTCAAAGTATCCCCACTAACAAGAGAGATTAACAGATACTCCAAGGACCAAAACTCTCCCTGGCTGCAGTGAACTGTTTCTCAGGGGAGACTGGACAGCAGCAGATGAGTCACAACTCTTACAGCTTAAACCATATTTTGTCAGGATAAAATGCTTCCAGCTAACTCATTTGGCAAGAGATTAGAAGCTAAACAAAATTAAGTCCATGCTTCTTTTCTTTCCCTCTTAAAAAAACCCCAAACAACCCAAACACTGTAATATAATAGTAATAAAATCAAACTGAACTATAGGAACAAAAGCAAGTATTCCTCTTCCCTTCCCCCTGTTACAGGTAACCCCCACTACATAATAGCAGCCTTTTGTTTGGAACGAATGCTATAAAGTTTATGAGCTATGTCAGCAAGCATTCATCATGAGAGTGAAGAAGGGATGTGTCTATCCTCTGCTTTGCCTTTGACAGAGCATTTTATAAACACTGGTTCTAGAACTGAAAGAAAGATTCTGCAGGAATACCTGGGGCAAGTAGAAATGGAGATTATGGTAACTGTATTATTTTGCTGGTTTGACATGGCAAAGTAAAATTGAAAGTAAGTAACCAGTCTGATGCTAGAACTCCAAGAACATAAACTATCATCTAATTGAATTTCAAGCTGAATTTTTAATGAACCCAAAGCCAAGGACGGTGAAAACATTAAAAGCAAATTCTAGTGTACGTAAATGAACAAAATTAGGATTTCTGGAGCAACTTCTCACTTAGGTCATGGACTTTGAATGGCTGTTTTTTAATATGTTGTGATTTAGAGGCAGAATATAAGAAGGACCCTATTTCTTATGGTGAAATTCTCCACTGTGCATCACTTTGGCATTACTTAAAAAGCTTAAGGGATGCCCAGGCCTCATTCAGGCCCTTACAGAGAGATGATGTGAGTTTGCAGTAGATGAGTTATGCCTGAACTCCAGTAGACAAGTTTAGATAATGAATTGCCTGACTTGGGTTCTCCTGTCACATCGGGATGGATGCACATCTGTGTCACTACCACAGAGGATGAAATATCCCACCTGGCTGAACAAACCAATGCTGATTACACGGGAGGAAGATACACCATAATGACCTCAGGTATTGATCCAAATATTGATCAGGTTAATGACCTGTGACTGATGGTAACTGTGGAAACTATTGAGATTCCTTAAATCGTATCCATAGATTAAGATAAAGACACCACTTTTCCTACAGGTCATCAGAGATAACCATTTATCCTAAGCCAAGCATCATAGGCAGAGATTCTTGTTTCTAAGAGAACTCATCTGTGGCCTGCCAGGGTAGCTGCATGCCCTGCTTTTTGGGATCTCTCACTCACCCTTGAGCTGTGGTGTCACTGCAGGCTCCAAAGCTGCATTTGAACATGACCTCTCCAGCTACAAAGTGCTGACTCCGTGTAAGTCAGCAGGAGTTCTGATGCTGACTCCCATGGCAGCAGATTTGGCCTTTTTTTGTCTGAAAGGCATCCTGGTTCCTCAGAAGGCTCCTGCTCATGGAGTTTGCAGTGCTTAGTTCACACTTCCCTTGGGTCTGCTCCTTTATTATGCTTGGACAAAGAAAACATCAAATGCTATGAAATCAGAAATTTAGCATTTTACACTTGTAACATTCCCATTATCTATGGGAACACTTAATGAAGCAAGAGGCAAAAAGCCAGAGTATCAGGCAGATTGAAAATAGCTTGAAATCATAATCATGAGGAGTGTGTACTTTGGTATTTGGGTGGTAACTTGCCAACCAATGCAGTGGAATGTTACAATGGAAAAGATGACAACATCGAGATTGTTGTGACAATGTCTGATTGTTATTTGTGTGTAATTTAAGGAGTAACCTAATCTTCTGTGCTAACACACATCAAAGAAACAAGGATCAGTATTGCCTAAGAGGCCAGTTTTATAATTTCCAGACTGTCCTTCTTACAGTACAATTTTTGTACAAACCATTGTTAGTTCTTTGTGTAAAGTACACGTTCAATACAGCTCCTTTGCCTTCTCTTCACGGCTTTTCTCCTCCAACCTTCTTTATTTCCCTTAGTTTCCCGTTCTTTATCTGTGTATCACCAGTAGTTGAAGGATGTCATGTGACACAATTGTATTAAACCCGTGTAAAGAAAAGTAGTTGAGTTAATACTTGGTGAGATAAATGAAACTGCACTTCCAGAGCTCTGTCTGTGCAAAGTAGTGACCAACTATTTTCAAAACATTGGCCTTCCCTTTTAAAATTATATTTACCAGTTTAGAGCTGCAAACCACTTTAATAGGCTCAACATAATCAATCCCAGACTAGCAAGAACTTCAAGTATCTACAAGTAGTTCACCCTTACCAAAAGCCCCTGTGGGCATTTCGGTGCCTGACACATGTGCACATAGGTATTTATTTATAAAACACACATGGTTGTACCTATGTTATAGGCATCTACATTATAGTGTTTAGGTAAACAGTTAATTCGGTTAGCCTTTTTGCTATTGATGTATAAATAAATCTGCATCCCAGAGCCAGCTTTCCATGGGTGAAGGCTGAGCAGTTCACTCGGGGAGTTAAAGAACGGAAGAGAGCTGGCCTTGGGTCTGAAGGGATGTGCTGTGTGTGCACCTGGACACAGGAATATCGCTGTGTCACACACAGGTACAGACAGGAGCACCCCTGTGCAGGTGTCACACACACGTAGGAACAGGAGCACACTTGTGCAGTGTCACACATAGGTACAGACAGGAGCACCCCTGTGCAGGTGTCACACACACGTAGGAACAGGAGCACACTTGTGCAGTGTCACACATAGGTACAGACAGGAGCACCCCTGTGCAGGTGTCACACACACGTAGGAACAGGAGCACACTTGTGCAGTGTCACACATAGGTACAGACAGGAGCACCCCTGTGCAGGTGTCACACACACGTAGGAACAGGAGCACACTTGTGCAGTGTCACACATAGGTACAGACAGGAGCACCCCTGTGCAGGTGTCACACACACGTAGGAACAGGAGCACACTTGTGCAGTGTCACACATAGGTACAGACAGGAGCACCCCTGTGCAGGTGTCACACACACGTAGGAACAGGAGCACACTTGTGCAGTGTCACACATAGGTACAGACAGGAGCACCCCTGTGCAGGTGTCACACACACGTAGGAACAGGAGCACACTTGTGCAGTGTCACACATAGGTACAGACAGGAGCACCCCTGTGCAGGTGTCACACACACGTAGGAACAGGAGCACACTTGTGCAGTGTCACACATAGGTACAGACAGGAGCACCCCTGTGCAGGTGTCACACACACGTAGGAACAGGAGCACACTTGTGCAGTGTCACACATAGGTACAGACAGGAGCACCCCTGTGCAGGTGTCACACACACGTAGGAACAGGAGCACACTTGTGCAGTGTCACACACAGGTACAGACACGAGCACACCTGTGCAGGTGTCACACACACTCTGACTGTGCACCCACACTCACTCCGTCCGAACGCCCCCGTTCCAGGAGCAGCCCCAGCCTGTTGTGGAGCTGTTTGTGCTCGGGGTGTGTAACCAGCGCCTGTTCAGTGACTCTGTGCCCGGGGCTGGAGCCCGGAGGAGCTGCGGGAGCCCAGCCCAGCCCAGCCCCGCAGAGGCTCCAGCGGGGCAGGAGGGACTGTGCCGGGGCTGGGCAGGGCTGGGCAGCGCTGAGACAGAGGCTCCCCAAAGCTCAGTCCCGCACACCCGCAGCTTTAACCCGCAGCCTTCCCCCGCGTGTCACCAGGGAATCCTGAGAGCCTGCTCGCACACCCACCGCGAACAAAGCTCAGCAGGCACCGCCAGCTGCCCCGGGCCATTACCTGGGAATAAAAGATTGAAAGGTGTGCTGTGGGGATGATTCATGTACCTGAGGCTCTGACCAGGTGCTCTGCAGTGAACTGCATTAACCTGCAGCTGGAGTGAGTTCAGAGCGAAGGTTAGCTATTATCGGTTCAATTGGTTGGAAATCTGTACTGGGGATTATACTCAGTTATTTGTATGGCTGGGGGGTTTTTGTTTGTTTTTTTGGCTTCTTTTTCTGTCTGGTTCTGCTGAGAAGATAAAAACAAAAAAGGGAGTGCTGTCTGTATGTTGAGGTCTAATAATATTTAATGCAGAGTATACAGCAATTCTCCTTCTAAAGTTAGAGGGAGGAACCACAAAATTACATTTAAAGTTAGGATGACATTTATTTGGAATATCCACCGACTTGGGGTAGGTGGAGGGAGAGAGATGGCTTTGAAAAGCAGAATGCTTACAGGGATACCCTTTTCAGTTTTACAGAACATGGCAGGGCTTAAAAAATGTGCCTGCCTTAGCACATGGACGGACTACATGATCTCTTTTGAAATCTGCACAGGATCTTTTTACCCGCTGGGTTTAATTTCAGAATCCAGTACAGTCATTAAAGAAAATAAAATTATGTTTGTTCTTTCATCTGGAGCACAGAGCGGTATCAATTTTTCATTCCCTCCTCCTTTGCATTCCCACTTTCAGAAAAAAAAAAAAAGATGTATAGATGGAGGAATTCACCCTATAGCTCCCCTAAAATTTCTGGTCTCCAGCAGCTGCTTTGAATTGATTCTGTATACATGGCTGCCTAATGTGTGCAGCATGTAACACTGCTCCTGTGCTCTTGAACAGGAGATTGCCAAGCTCAAATATTCTGTGTACTGAACTTGCAGTGAATCTAGAAAGGTCTGGCAGTATCTTCCCAAATGGCTGAGTTTTCTGATCTCTCTCTTGTGGAGCAATGGTGCATTCCAGCACTGCTGTGTCTGAGCACCTCCCGCTCGCTTTCATCAAGCAGAATATTCTTCATTTAAACACAAGGAAAACACAGAGTTAGACAAGGGGCTGGAGGACACTGAGACATTTTCCAGCAATAATATCTCATTATACTTTAACCATGCTGTTGTCTGTGCATTCCCCATGCAGATATGAGTATTTCAGACTAAGCAGGTCTTGCCTCCCACTGTGTCTCAATCACTTCCATATAATAATAATTTAAATAGGAAAAAAGACCTGTGAACATCCAAGAGTGATCTAAATGTAACACTTCCTCCCCATATTTCATTCTGGTGTAACTCCAGTGTTCAGGAAACTTTTCTGTGCCTCACTCTGTCCCACGCTGGCAGTCTGTGGGTTTGAGCCAGATGGATTCTCCGTTGAATGCTTTAACATTTCTATCAAACTCCTGCTTTGGCATGGGGAGTACAGCTTGTCATGTTCAGTACGATGAGGATAAAAGAAGAGGTTGGATTCGGTGGCATTAGGATGTGTTGTGGTTTAGGCTGTGAGTGAATGTGGGGCTCAGATAGCCAGCAGGCACCCTGGCCCCAAACTCAGCCTGAGCGGGTCTCTCTCCTCCTGCAGCCTGACATTAGAGATTAGACGTTCTGCCACCAGCTACAATTAGTTTTTAGTGTCTTCAGGTGAGGGAAAGACTGGACTGGAAACACACCAGCCATGACTTTTGGATAGAATCAACTTTTATGCATGATCTCTGTGCTGACTTTGTGACGTGTGACACGCCTGCCTTCACTACTGGCTCAGGCTCTCCTGTGCCTCTCACATGCAGCATACACAAAGCATCTCTTTTTGGTGATCTGGAAACAATAAATAGAGTTCCAAACAATGGCGTTTCAATTTCTCACTTTTCATGCTTCCTTCAGAGAACGTGTGATTGCCATCACACTCTTAAAATTCAAATGCCAGATGGAGAATGTCCAAGGGCAACTTACAGCAATGATTAAACCCATATCATACATTCCTGCTACCTAAGAATGTAAAAAGGATCAGCAGGTCAGGCCAGAAGCCCATCCAGCAGGATATCCTGTCTCTGCCAGTGCCCTCTAGCAAAGGGGTAGAACATAAAGCTGTGGTGGGATTGGTACTTCCTCAATATATCATAGTAAATATTGGGGGAACAACATATTCCCGTGGGGAATATCATGTACCTGCGGGAATCTTTGAACTGCTAAATTTTAGTTCAGATCTGAGCTGTGTCAAGGGTCGTTAAAGGTTAAAATTGATACTATTATTAATCCATGCAAATAAAAATTACCTCAAGACAGCAGCAGAAGTTAGAGTGAGTGAGAAGACATGAGGGTTCAGGTAGACAGCTCTGGAGTTTTAGCTTGTGTCCCAAATCATCTTAAACCCATTGGTTGGGCTTGATGAGTTTAGGGGCCTTTGCCAAACTTAACGATCCATGATTCTGTGATTCTAACATCTTACTAATGCAGGATCACCACATGTCAGCTGCCCCTGCAGGACACTTCAGAGTTACTGATAAAACTAAAATTGTTCTCTTCTTGCATGGCACAAACACACAGACATTACCAGGTCAGGCACTGTAGAGGATAAATACTCTTCTGCAGGGACAAAGACCATGGCAACAGCAGCAATATAATGACTGTGTCTGGAAGGATGCAGAGACCTGACTCATCTACAGCATCCCACCCTGTGCTGCTGAGCAGCTGATGGAAGGCAGCAGGAGCTCCTCAGCAGCTTTGTGCTCCAGACCCTGCTCTGGACAGGCTCCAGCCCCTCAGTGTCTTTCCTGTCCTGAGGAGCCCAAACCTGAGGCCAGGGTTCGAGGTGTGGTCCAGAGGGACAGGCACTGCCCTGGTGCTGCTGCCACGCCAGTGCTGGCACAAACCGCGGTGCCCTCGGCCTCCGTGGCCACCTGGGCACCCAAAATCAAAAGGAGGAGAGATTCTCCTGTAGCAGAGTGGTTCATTTCTTCCTGAATCAGAGAGCATTAGTGGTCAGAGAGAATGACTTGTCTCCTTTTGCAGGAGGTACACAAGTACCATGGGTTATACACAGGAGGGCAGGGAGTGCAGCAAAGGCAGCCCAGAGCCCTGAGAGCCCAGAGAGCTCGCTCAGGGTCTGACTGCTCCTGGCCATTGTTGGCTGCTTGAATTTGTATTTGTGAACAGGTACAGGCTCAGACCCGAATGACAGAGGCTTTAAAAGATTGGTTTTACCTTGAAAAGTAGGAGTGGAGAAGTTATGGATGGAAATAAGGGAGGAAATGACAACAAGAGAAGTAATTAATCCTTGCTATCATGTGCAGTTTTCACTGTGTTTATGCCTTTACAAGCCTAGATTTGGCTGCAAGATATGCAAACAGTGCATGCAAAAAGACTGGTGAATGAAGGTTATCAAATGGTGTTTGTAAGAAAAGAAAGGCTGTGTGTGCATTTTCTTTTTTTACTGAGCCTGTTCTTGCTTTTAGTGTCTGTAGAACTTTCTGCTGCAACCTGTGCTTTAAATTTATAATACTCCTGTAATATTAGAGTATAAGTGAAAAGGATTTTTTCCTACCTTTATGTAATTTTAGCATTATCGGGTTTATTTCTGACCAGGAATCTTCTTTTTTTTCTGCTTTGGCTTTAGTTTTGTTTGTTGTTTTTGTTCCTAAGAGCAGAAAAATACTGTATCTTTAAATTAAGAGTAGCTGAATAATGAATCTTGGGCAGTGAAAAGGCTAATGTGCTGTGGAAGAGAAGGAGTTTAATCTAATTTAGTTGGAGGGTGTCTGTCTGTGGTGTTGTTTTCTGGACTGTGGGAATAGAGGGGGGAAGCTGCCCCAGTGAATGGTTCCTCCTGAGCCAGAAGCAGTGGGGAGTCCCTTAGATGCCACTGATCCGAAGCCAGGCCATGAAAAGGGGATTAAAGAAATGTTCTGATTTGCAATTCACACTAATGCACCCCGTCGAACCTTTGGTAATATTTCAAACCACATTTCAAGGGAAGTGCCCTTAAAATAGCCAGCTAAATTGTATTAGAGCAATACTATACAACCCACTCATCCATTTATGATTTGTTTTTGTTTTTAATTCTTTTAACTCTTGGTGGTGGTGGCTCTCTAAGGCAATTAAAACTTTTGTGCATTGTGCAGATTCTCACTTGCATGGGAATATTTCTCAGTGTGCCTGTTCTCTTAGGCAGACATGTTTACTTAAATTTTGGAGGAAAACTGCTGCAAAGATTCTGTAGCTTAGAAAAAATAAACCCATTTGGTTAGGAAAATAAACATTTCTCTGCATGCCATTTAATTTTATTAATATCTCGTGGAAATTCAGTGAGAAATACAGGCTTATAAAACATTGCTAGATTAGCTATCAGCTTTCTTTTTGTGTGTATGATCCTTTTACAGTTGTTATCTATATGGCTAACATTTTTTTTTAATATCAATTTTTTTAATATGTAATAGAATTTGTTACTGGAATGAAACACGTGGGTTAAAAAGTGTTTGAGTGAATACATAAAAACATAGATGCGAATAGGATTATTGAATAGGATTAACATTAAACTGATCTCTATTTTTTTGTGTAATAAATGGCTGGCCAGAAATGTTAAACCTGAAAATCAGTTATAGCTACAGACTTCTTAAATATAGGATTGTCAATATCAGTTCACGTTCTGTCGTAGCACACCATTGTTCCTCGTAAGTAATTTAGACTATTTTACTAAAAATCTTTAATGTACTAATTAACTCTTCAACTCCCCGAGCTGCTCATTTCATTTCTCTTTACTGCTGAAGTGTCAGAACATTTTCTCTCAAATGGATTATTTGGGTCTTTAATCCCATTTCAGAAAGCCTTGCCTGGCACTGTAATTTCCAATGACTCTAACATGGATAGAATGGATGCAACTTTGATTTTCCCCATCAGCCATATCAAAGAGTTTTATTACACTGCCACTGTAATAGATTATTCAGCATGAAACTTTGCCATTGCAGGAGTGAGGGCTGGTGGTGTTTTCTTGCCTGGCTCCTTTATGGTTTGCTTTACCTACAAAATATTTCATTATGGTTTGAAATATCACATGCCTTATTAAATATTCAAGTTTTTAAATCTTTTCTTTACGGGACAGAAGAAGAGCTGGACTTTAAGATACAGATTATTCCTCTGCACATTTTTGGGAGGCGGGGAGATGGATAGCTAGAGGGAGAAATGCATCCTTCCTGTGAGTTGGCACATTATTTGAAATCATGTTTAATTATAAAGTTTCATTAAAAATCTTTTGCTTAAAATTTTAGAAGCCTAATAAGATTTCCATTAATTTAAACATATCACTATTCCCACAACGGCCCAAGTGCTTTCTTTTTCCTCTTTCATCCATGGTTAAATATGTAAATAAAATGTCTAAAGTCATTCTTCAAAGAAGACAAAAGAAAAAAGAGCTGAGGGAAAAGACAGCCATAAAATTCCTCCCAATTCTCCATAACATTTGCCAGAGGGGGGCCAACTCCTAGCCAGGGCCTAGCAGCAGGGGTGCCTGGCTGCTCCATAGAATCACACATCTCAAATCCCACACACAGGAGAAAAAAATAAAATAAAATATCTTTTCAGCTGGAGCCATCAAAAGGCTCTTTTCATTTATTAGTTACAGAGGTATCTTCCAGTTGCTGATTTCTCAGCGCTCTCATTTTTCTATAATAACGTTCTATTTGTTACTCTCACTGACTCAGGCTCTTCGAATGCGTGATACTCATAGGTAGCTCTTTAAAAACACAGAAAGTAAAATAAATGATCTAAAGCAGGATGCACTGGCTAAAATAATGGCCAGAAAAACAAGGCTGATTTAAATTGGCACATGAAAGATCAATTAAGAGAGACACAACTACAAAGCTTGGAGGTTCCCCCCCTTTTTTTCTCTCACTTTCATTTGTGTTTCTTTTTTGCCTCTTAGGAGAAAAAGGTTGCTATCAGTGCTACAGAAGAAAAAGGCCATGTTTTATTTCATGTATTTTTTTCTAGATTACTTTAATGTCAATGGTGATAGAATATGCTTTACAAAAATACTTGTTGGGAAAAAAAGAAAGAAAAACAAGCTCCCAAACAATCAAGTTGGATAAAACAAACATTGAATATGTGCCTGTTATGCATTATTTAAATTCCACTTTTTTGTTATTATTTAAATTCTACTTTTTAAAGTAGAATTTACTTGTCCCTTGAAAAAGCTTTCCCCACACTTCCCTGCTACCCCCAGCTGAGCTCTCTAGAAGAGGAATCAGGATGAATACAAATACTAAGAAAACAGGCTTAGATTAATGAAGAATGGAAATGCCCCAGCACACACTCTCTCTCTCTCACACACACACAGACACACTAAAATAAATAAAGCTTTTTTTTTGCTCATAACACTGCCTGCTTTTGAAACATTCCCTAAGGAATCTGAAAGTGTCCAAGGAAAGGTCAGTCCCTAAGACCAGTACTTTATAAATATAATCTCCTCGATCCACTGGAAAGCCACAAAAAGGACCAGGCTTTTCAAGCCACATTTTTATGATGGCTTTTACTCCTTGGCAAGAGCTGGCCACATCTTCAGGGCTTTCAGAGACAAGCATTAGCCCTGGTTTGTTGTCCTTGCTTGGATCCATTTCACCCTTATCACAATTGAGGAAGCCAACAGTTTCCTTTCTGGAGCTGCTGGGGTATTAACTCTGACCCTGCGGGATTTGGTAGTTTCCAGGAGAATCCGTGTTCTTTTCGATAAGAAACAGGCACTAATGGAGAGGAGCCCGGTTTGTGTGGGTGAGCATGAATGAAATGAAAGAGAGATTTTCCTTCTTCATTAATATGTTCGCTAAAACTGAGCTCAGAGGGGGTGGGGGGGCGGGGGAAGGGGGAGCTGAGCAGAGCTAATCTTTGACTTGTGCTCGCTGTGCTCCTTCTCCCTCTGTAAAACTGCGAACCGTAGTTTGGCTGGGGATTTAACTTCCTCCTCCACTAGCTCTGAGAGACCAATAAGCAAAATAAATCTCAAAGCTTAACTTGAAAAGTAAACACAACTCACTTTAAAACAATCCCCGTCTCCAAAAATCTGTAAGTATCTTTTCTATAGTGAATGAAGTAACTTCCCCAAGGGTATGTCTCTAGTCCTCTTAGTGTTCCTTATTTAAGGAAGGGGAAAAAAAAAAAAAAAGCAAGCTACTTTCCGAGTGATGCCATACTGTGATTAAAACCATAATCAGGCACTTTTTCAGCAATCCTGCCTGTCCTGTTCATTTAGGGATTCGAGACAAAGCACGACATTTGAAAAAAGCTGAGACTCCAGGCTGAAAGCAACCATATTTTATGACCCTGGCAGCGAAGAGTTTATAGCACTCGCCATAAAATGCATCCTCCTCCCCACATCCTCCCTGCTAAAGCTTTGCCCCCCCTCCAATAAAGGCAGTCAAGGAGGCACCACCTTCAACCCTCTTATTAGGAGACACGAAGTCTGAAGCCTTCGCTCTCCCTGGCTTCCTACCTGAGCGAGGGAGGGCAGGCTGACGCCTTCTACAGAAAAGATCTTGTTAAACTTTCAAGAGAGGGCAACGGGAGGGAAAGGAGAAAGGAAGGAAAAAGAGAAGGAGAGAGAAACAAATGGGGCCTTTTCTAATCTGTGCCGATCAAGGAGAACCTGTAGGGGTCCTTAAGGAGGTTTCAAGGCGTTCCGAGTGATTGGAAAGTAATCACCGTGTCAGCTTCACCTTTCTCATGCAAAGTGGATGTCGTATGCGAGGCGGATCCTGCACAGGGTTTTTTTTTT
>VZRV01006478.1:708851-719762 GCA_013398115.1 Falcunculus frontatus | reverse complement strand
CAAACTGCCCAACAAGAACGACCCCAATTACCTGTGCATGGAGGCCCCCAACAACGGGTCGGATGAGCCACCCAGGGGCTCCAGCATGCTGCCACCCATGTTTCGTCCCCAGCGGCCCAGCAGCGGCCACGATCTGCAGCAGCTCAAGGACAGCCTCAGCAGAACGTCCTGTGAAAATCCTGGCAAGTTCCACCATGTGGAAAAGAGCGCTTCCTGCGCGCCGCTCTGCACGCCAGGGGTTGATGTTTACTGGAGCAGGGATGACAAACAGTTTGCTGTCATTTGGATTGCCATCTGGTCCATTCTGTGCTTCTTCTCCAGTGCTTTCACTGTCCTCACTTTTCTCATAGATCCTCAGCGTTTCAAGTACCCCGAGAGGCCCATTATCTTCCTCTCGATGTGCTACTGTGTCTACTCAGTGGGGTACATCATCCGCCTCTTCTCAGGTGCTGAGAGTATTGCCTGTGATAGGGACAGCGGCCAGCTCTATGTCATCCAGGAGGGGCTGGAGAGCACTGGCTGCACCATCGTGTTCCTGGTTCTGTATTACTTTGGTATGGCGAGTTCCTTGTGGTGGGTGATCCTGACTTTGACTTGGTTTCTGGCGGCTGGGAAGAAGTGGGGGCACGAAGCAATCGAAGCCAACAGCAGCTACTTCCACTTGGCAGCGTGGGCCATTCCGGCCGTGAAGACCATCATGATCCTGGTCATGAGAAGGGTGGCTGGAGACGAGCTGACAGGGCTCTGCTACGTTGGCAGCATGGATGTGAACGCCTTGACGGGGTTTGTGCTCATTCCTTTGGCTTGTTATCTAATCATCGGCACTTCTTTTATTCTTTCGGGGTTTGTGGCCCTTTTTCATATCAGGAGGGTGATGAAAACAGGTGGAGAAAACACCGACAAGTTGGAGAAACTTATGGTCAGGATTGGTGTCTTCTCAGTCTTGTATACAGTGCCTGCGACTTGTGTGATAGCTTGCTATTTTTATGAGAGACTGAACATGGATTACTGGAAAATCGTGGCAACTCAACAGAAATGCAAGATGAACAATCAGACTAAAAATTTAGACTGCATGATGAATAACTCTATCCCAGCAGTAGAAATTTTTATGGTCAAAATTTTTATGTTATTAGTTGTGGGCATTACCAGTGGCATGTGGATCTGGACTTCCAAGACTCTTCAATCCTGGCAAAATGTTTGTAGTCGGAGATTAAAGAAGAGAAGTAGGAGAAAACCCGCAAGTGTTATTACGAGTAGTGGAATCTACAAAAAACCTCAACATCCACAGAAAACTCACCTTGCAAAGTATGAATCAACATTACAACCGCCCACTTGTGTGTGACCAGGTTTTAGAAAAGACTGTGTCTCACCTTACAGACTTACAAATGTCCAAGTAGCAGTCAGAAATTAAAAAAATGAATGGTGCTTTTTTTTTGTCAGAACAGTTTATTATCTCAAGGCACAAAAATGTATCATGCTGAATTCAGGACCTGGTGAAAAACTGAAGGTAAACCTACTCATGGAAAGATTTTCAGTGAAAGAAATATGGTGATTTAAAACAGTCTCTTCTGTTACTAATTTGTAGCTAAGAATTACATCCATCCCTCAGATTAAAAGAAAAACAATGTAAAACCAAAACCAAACGCAACAACCGACATCTATTTAACTTTTTCATCTAGCTGGGCTGGATTTTCTTCAGCTTTCTGAGTAACAAGGTATAGTCAAGTTTTATGGAGCAACGGTTTGATTTTAAAAGTGCCCGAGTGAGCATTGTGTGTCACACGGAGGTCCCGAGGAGGCCTGTCCTGAGCAAGGATGCTCTCTGGGAAAGCAACCTCCGTGCTAACTTTAAAATCCTTTACAACTCCTCTCAGCCTACTGGGTTTGGAGTGCCTAAAAATAGGCTCAATCTATAATGCTCACCAATATTCTTTCACCGAAAGAGAAACTTCCTGCACCAGACACAAACTTTGTGAATAAGAATAATGTGCAATACATTTTTTTTCTTACCATGACATGAAAAGAGAAACAAGTATTTTGCTGTACATAAAGACAACAAAAGAAATCTCTCAACAAAAGAACTAAGAGGTCTAGTCCTCAGAAACCCTTTAGTGTTACATTTTGTGGCTTTTTAATGGAAATCAAGCCAATGTTATACACGTTTGGACTGATTTGTGCAAAAAAAAAAAGGGGGGGATCAATTCAAAGAGACCCAAAGGGCTTATTGACTCTTTCTATTGTTAAACAAATTCTCACTATGAATAGATCAAGAAGCACTAGATTCTGCAAAGGGAAGCTTTGTATAGAGTGATGCTCTTTACTGTGCTGGGGGTGCACAGTTCTGTATATATTTGTAATATACAATTATTTTTCATGCTCCACTATTTTATTAAAAATAAAATATGTTCTTTAGTTTGATAATTTTGTGTGTTCTAAACTTTCTCTGATGTGCTTTGCGGTTAATAAACTTGTTTCCTGGATTATTTGGTAAAAGCACACTTTGAATATAATAGTTGTTGTTATACTTGCCTGCAAGTATAAATAGAGAGAACAGTCATTTACTCGAAAGAAAATGCAAGTTGGAATGAAATAAATGGATTTTGAAGTTGCGCCTTTCTGTGAGCCTCTGCAACTGAGAAAACCGAATGGGAAGAAGCTTTAGTGATGTAAAAGCTGCAGTGATGTAGAGCAGTACCATGTTTACAAAGCACCGAGATTACAACAATGATCCTTGGTTAACACCCCTTTAAAATTTGCATAGGCTACGTTCAGCGTGTTAAAGATCGCTGGCTCACTTCACACAGCTGGAACACAGTTCAGGCTCTACCCTTTAGGGAATTCTTCCCCCTTTCCAACACCACTGGAACTATCACCATTTGTGGGAAGACTTAGAGAAGATCGGGAAGTACAAATGCAAGGTTTGAATGCTGCTTCAGGGAAGTTACCTGATGAAGCTCAAGTTGTAAATACATTTCCAAGAAGTTTTTAGTGGAGTGTGATTTTGTGTGAAGCTGAAGTTTTCCATGCAGTTTTCCAGTTGATGACCAGGCTGGGAGATCGCCTGGTGAGGCAGGGAGAGAGCCTCACACGGGCTGCTCTAGAAAAGCCTTTGTCAGGGCTCTCGTCACACGGAGAGCAGAGGTCGTGGTGGGCTTGGGGAGAGTGAGGATCCTTGTGACAGTCGTGTTGTGGCTGGGAATTTTCCAACAGAAGGCTCTTTAATAGTGGTCTGGTTTTTCAACTTATCTGTGCAGTGTGACAGATACATTTGTGCCTTGTACTCTTTTTAAGTGTTCCCAGCAGCGACTAGGAACTTGAGTGACAGAAATGATCTTGCAGGTATTATTAATAATCTTTATGTCTAAAGTGCACATATATAAAGCAGCTTTTGATATAAAATTTATCTTTTGAGGCAGAGGAAATATCTTTTTGCTCTTTTGTGCCAGTGTGCCACTGTTTGACACACAGCTTTGAGATGCCCTGGAAGTTAATCCTGTCAGAGGACACTGTGCTGGAGCCAAAGTAGGACATGGCACTAAACAAATCCACTTCTGAAACTACTGAATTAATGCCTGTGCATCTCTATGTGCTCTGGCTAAATCAATGGCGTTAGATCCTGAGAAATACAGAGTTTTAAAATAAGCTGAGTATCGCAGATTGCTGCAGGAAGCCTCCAGGTGTGTGTTTTGTTACAGTGTGTGTCACCTTGCCAGGGACGTGTGTCCCTCACACAGGATTCATCTCTGGCACAGGGGTCAGTGCTGGCTTCAGCAGGGACAGGTTTGTTTGGGGATGGTCTCAGGCTTGGCTCTAATGTGCGTTAGGCACTGAAATAAACATCTCACTCTCTTTGTAGGCTGTAGAATATTATTTGTTTTCATTGCTGCTGCTGAATTCTTACAGCCTGCTATCAGGATTCTAGAGGAGAAAAAAAGTGAAGAAAGATGTTCAGCAGTGGCCGAGTTCCTGCTGCCATTCTGAGTTTATTCAGTTGTCAGCTTAGGCCCTTCCCTGTCACCAGAGCAGAACTGCACCTTTTCTATGAAAATGCCAGATAGTGCTTGGCTGGGTGCATCGTGTTACAAATAGATTCTTGCTAAGCTCTAAACCGAGTATTCAGATTTTATTTCATGTTTGCAGTTATTCAGGAATTATTTGGGGGAGTTACTGGTAAGCAAATGAGATTCTTCAAGTTCAAATGATGCTAATTTCTTTACATCAGGATTAGTACACTGTAAATGCAGCAGAGTGCAATGACTGGCTTTAAGGACATCTTAAGAATGAATTAATTCAGAAATTGTCCTTCTGACTGTCCCATAACTCCTAACAATCGTAAGAGTTTAATACTGAAGTTGCTACTTAAGGAATTGGAAGCTTATTACTGTTAAGGGAAAGTGATACTCTTATTTTCGAAACAAATCATTTAATATATCACGATTCAAAATTAACACAGATTTGTATTCTTGTCTTGGAAGGCTGCATATTAGTTAAATTATAATAATACTAAAAGTCATTAAGACAACATCTCAAAAATATTAAATGTCTTTATTTTTCACGTTGATTTAAAATTTTAGTGAAATCATGTTTGTATTTTTATTTGTTGAGTTTTATAGGATTTTTCTTTACTGTCAAGGCCCAATAGGTATTTGCTTATCTCAGACTTTTAGGAAAAGTATCTGTATGTGGTTATTTTAACAATCCAGTCACTCCATGGGAAACTTGGGGAGGAAGAAACGTCCAGTGGCATTTATCAGATATAAATTCTAAAAGAAATGCATTCTGTTGGTGTGTACACACACTGTAAATCAAGAACCAGATGTTTGCCACTGGCTTGTGTACAGGTAAAAGAAAGGCAGAAAGTTCTTTTTTCTGGCAAAGGTATTTGGTAGAACACTTTGATTTACTGCAGAGAGATTAATGAGGTAAGAGTATGAGATCAGCAGGGGAAAATGGGATTCAGGGCACAACCCCACAAAATTCTAATTGCAATAGTAAAAGTCTTGTTTCTCGGTGAAATGCTGATGTTTCTCATAAATAGAAATATAATTAAGCTCGGTACTTGCAGGGTTTATCCTGAGACCTGACATGTTGGGACACTTTGAGCAGTGCTGTGCAAGCACCACGGCCAAAGGGATGTGAGGGGCTCCAGGAACGTTCAGATCTCTTATCAGATTTTGCCCAAACAGCATTTGGTGTGTCTGTTATTATGCAGCCATTATTCACATCTGGCTGTCATCCCACGGCCTCAGAGTGCGGGAGCAGCCCAGGACCAGCAGTGACACACCCCCTGCTCACCCCAGCCCTCACCAGCCCTGTCTCCAAGGGGATGGTTCTCTAATGATGGGATGTTACGTGCTCAGGTGGGCTTTTGATGGCAGGTGGTCTCCAGCAACAGATGGCCTCAAAGGACGAGCTCCAGTGCGTTTGAGTTTAAAACATTTACACATTTCTTAAAAAAATTTTTGAAATGTTATCCTCGTGTAATGTTTTTAAGTATTTTAGACAGAGTAGCCAAGTTATTAACAGTGACAGATGATAAATCAGGGCATCCTTTAAAAGGTGGGTGATGGTGATTATGTGGTCTTGGAGCTTGCTTTGATCAGAAGTGACAGCCCTGTAAGGTCTGTGCCACTCAATCCCCCCTGAAGGGAGATCAGCACCTGTTTGCACTTTGAGGCTCCTCTACCTCCCACTGCCTTCCAGCACTATTTCATCTTTTTTAACACACTTGATGTTGATTAGCTTTAAGCAAAGTCATTATTCATTTACAAAACACTCCTTGATGGAGCTGGCTCTGAACCGCGTTTCAGTGGCGGTGTTTGTGCTGTAACAGTTAAGGCTGTATCAACACCCCCATTACAAAAGCTTTATTTTCAGGGAGCCACAAGTTACAATCAGCCTGAGTGCTAATATTAACCGGGTTTCAGGTTTTTTTTGGTCCAGACAATAGCACACGTTGCCCTTGGGTCTGTGCAGCTCGAGCCTGCTGTACCTTCACACGTTTATCCAGAAGAGACGCAGGATCAGCTCTGTGAAACAAACAGGTCTTGCTTTGGTAGATCCGATTTTAGCTCAGTAAATGCTGCTCCAAACACCTTCAGGTCTCGCCTGTGAAGTGGAATGGATATTTCAGGCACACAGCACAAACAAGGCTTTGACTGCACCGAGGGTTGTACAGCACATCACGGAAATGAGTGCCCATGATCATTTCATGTCTGAAGCAGGACTTTGGCACGGGATTCCCAGAGCAGGCAGCAGGGTGTGATCGGGCAGTCCCAGTGCTCCCAGCACAGATGGGGTCCTGCCCTGCAGCTTTGGGGGGCCCAGCGCTGCTTTTCCTGTGGGAGCAAAGTTAAAGCTTTGGGGAGCTGTACATCAAAGGCAGGACTGAGAGATCCTTGTGTATGTTTGTACGGCATTGTTTAAAGAGGAATTCCTTCAATTTGTTGTCACTAGTTTTTTCCTTCCATTCTTCAAGATCTCCTCATAGATCTGCTCCACTGAAGTCAATGGGTGTCCAGCTAAATTCAGTGTATGCTTTGAATCAAACTTCCTATCTCAGGGAAAGCATGAGCTGCAGGAAAAGTCATTATTTTGATTTTTTTTTCCACATCAGAGCATTTTTTGAAAATCCCGATGTGACATAAAGTCATGATAGAGGAAAAAAAATATCAGTGAATGAAACAATTTCAATTATATTTTCAAAACTTGCTGCTATGTTAGAATGGACAAAGCCCAGTATGTTGCAAAACCACCTGTCATTTCAAAATGAAACTCAAAAATACTGGATGTTGAAAATGTTGGAATGAAGATTTATTTGGGGTTTTTTTTTGTATATTTAGGCTTTTTGAGAGCACATATTTATTGCAAAATGCTCAGTATTAATAAATCTGCATTTCCTGCTGGCGAGTGAGCTCCTCTGAGATCCTTCAGTCAGTTCCCATCTTTGCTCCTGCCTCTGCCTCTCCCGCGGGGCTCAGACCTGCAGCATCCCCGGGAGCTAACGAGGAGCAGCAACATCTGGAGTGGAGCCCACATCGTGCACCTCGTTTGCTCCTTCCCTCACTGATCAGCACCTCTGCTCCCCTTCCCCTCTCCTCCACTGCTCATCAGTCTTTCATCATCTGCATGTGCCCGGCTTCTCTTCCCCTCCTCTCGAGTGATCCCGTCCCTCCAGTCTCTAATCTGCCCACACACAGCTCTCTGTGCTACTGGCCGCTACCTGCCGCTGCTTTGAGCTTTTTTTGTTCCACAGAAACGAAAAGATATTTCAAAACTTGTGTTTTATCTCTCTTTTTGGGTAAAGACTGTGGTAAGAAACAGAGGTTCAAAGTTCTGAGCTACCAAAGGTGCTGATGAACACAGGAGACTGTCAAGAAGAGACTGCCAGTTCTGAGCAGGTGCCTTAAACTTAAAAATGCTCTTTTGTGGAAGACAGGCATTGCTCGGTTCTGTCTTGTATATTTGCTATTTTATAGCTCCTTTATCAGAGCCTAATGCCTGTGTGAAATAAAAAACAGGAAGGGGACAAAGAACATTTGATCAATTGATAAAACGAGGAGGGGAAAAACCCCCACCTTTCACTCCAAAGCTTTTAGCCTGAGGAGAGGTTTGTACGCCTCAAAGCTGGCGAGTTTTTCCCAGCTATACCCAGCTGGTCTGACAGAAACATTGCACCTGCCCTCAGCCTGGCTGCCTCATCTCCTGAGTCGCTCCCAGCTATAGCAGTGCTGCACTGACATCTGCGTTACAAAGGAGACGGATTTTGACTCTTTGTGGTCCTTTAAACAAACTTCAAAACCGGCCTGTGATCACCACAGTAATTTGATAACATTCGAGTCGTGGTATTGACAACAGAGGCTGCAGTGTGGTAGGGGAGTCGTTTCTTCTTTGTTTCAGTCTCAGGGCTGAGAGAGGAACACCAAGAGTGCACCAAATTTTATGTTTCTTTTCACACTCTGTAATAGTTCTTCAAGGACCTCCTTTGCATATCTAACAAGGAGAACTGTGGGAAAGAGACTTCTGAATCTTGAATGCTGTAGGGTTGTCTTTGATAGCAAATTTCACAGGAAAGTAAACACTGACTGAGTGTGTCTATATGGAGTGATTTGAAACTTTGCAATCTGTGAGCTCCTCCAGAAAAGACAGGAGAGAGAAAATTGAGCATAGGTAGTAAATAGGCTAAAGACACTGAGAACAGAGCCACAGGAGAGGAGGAGGGAGAAAACTGCCTCAGGGGAGTTGGCCTTGTTTAAGTCCTAAAGCTAGAGATGCACAAACTCAGCTGCTTATTTTTTGCACATTAATCTAATGTGATGCCCAGGAGTTTGGTTTGCACTGCGCTGCTCTGACCCTCTGCTCTCCTCACAGATACAGAAAGGCATTCAGGGTTTGGATTCCACACCTCCCTGGTTATCCTGCATAACTCTAGCAATATTTAGAGTGGATCTGATTATCTAGCTTTAAGAACAGTATCCTCCACAATTAGAAGAATATTACAGTGTTACAACTTTTGATAAACTGAAGTCGCCAATGTATGGTTTTTGAAACAAAGTACAATGCAGTAGCAAGAGAAGGTGTGAAGAATAATCAAATTCAGAATTCCAGCCATTGCTGGTTTTGTTAATTAACTTATCTGGGGCAACAGGTTCTTCTGCATATTTCTTTGAAAATTCCACCCTTAGAGCCCACAGAGTCTGGCCTGTGAAGGGGTGTATTACACAGCTCTTTGATCAGTTTTGAAAATTCCTCAAAGCCCTTCATTTGCACGGTATGATAAAACCAAATTTGAGGCAGAAGAAGGCACGTCCTTTACTCTTTTTTAAACTTCCAGATTTGGCTTCACACGGACTGACTGCTGATGGTTAGTGACCTCTGAACAAGGTACTTCATGGAGCAGATTCTGCTTTTGTTAATTACTCCAGGAAACCCCGATGGCACCGGGGCTTTGCCACACTTAGAGGATGGAGTGGAGAACAGCCTGGGACTGGGCTGAGCCCGGGTGTTTATTTCAGCCCTTGCTGTCCAGCAGCTGCCCTGTCCTGTGCAGGCACAGATTGGAAATAGGATGAAATGGAACAATGGTGAGGTTGTCTTCCCTTCCCCGGGGCTTCAGGCGTGACCCACCACACAAAGCAGAGTCACAGCCACAGTGAGAGCTCACTGCATCAGACACTCTCTAAAAGAAAAAAAAAGAGAGATTCAATTGATCTATAAATATTATGTTTTGCCTAGAAAAACAAAACCATGAAAGTAATAATTCAGAACTTATTTTGAGAACTCTGTTCTGGCTCTGTTTCCATCTTACAAATTCTGCACTCAAATCTCCACCTGCTGAAAATTCCGGGCGTCTCTGGAGCCCAGACCCCAGACAGATGATTTGCTTTTCCCCTTGGGAGCCGTAAGGCTCAGGAGGGCCGCAGCTCCGCGGTGACCTCGCCCTGGAGCTGCCGCAGCTGAGGCTCTGCTCGCACCCGGAGCCTGCTCGGGGCTCTCTGCTGGGCAGGGCACGGTGCCCTGTGCCCTGTGCCTGGTGCCCTGTGCCCGGTGCCCTGTGCCCTGTGCCCGGTGTCTGGTGCCCTGTGCCCTGTGCCCTGTTCCCGGTGTCCGGTGCCCTGTGCCCTGTGCCTGGTGCCCTGTGCCCTGTGCCCGGTGTCTGGTGCCCTGTGCCCTGTGCCCGGTGCCCTGTGCCCGGTACCCTGTGCCCGGTACCCTGTGCCCGGTGCCCTGTGCCCGGGGCAGGGCCGGCACTGCCCTGCGGGAATTCCCTTCAGGACTGCAGAGAAGCACAAGAGAATTCCCCGTTTGTCACTCCCAGAAGCAATGCGGGGTTACATAGCAGCGGTGGCAGTGCCAGGGTTTGGGTGCGCGTTTCGGTGGCAGTGCCAGGGTTTGGGTGCGCGTTTCGGTGGCAGTGCCAGGGTTTGGGTTTGTGTTTCGGTACCAGTTTGGGGCGATCTTTGAGGCAGAAGCTGTCTCAGTTTGGCGGCCCCTGTTAATGCCCTGCCCTGCCGGGGATCGCCCTTTGGCTGCTGTTCCCCCCTCCCTGCGTTCATGGGGACTCTCGGCCGGGCATTGAAAGCATCAAAGAGCTGCTGTTTGAAATGCAGCCCTGAGCAAACGAGCCGTGTCTCCAGCAGAACGCAGAATGCAGGAGACTGATGTTCTGGTTCCCTGTTTGATGTGTTTAACACAACAGACATATCTACAACTTGGCATTTAAAAACATCAACAAAAACAAACAAGTTGGGCTCGTTTACATAACAAAAAGCTCCTTGGCCTTGCAGGAGGCTCCTTTGAAATGTGCGATTGTTTCTGTCACTGACCTGGGCTGGAGCTCAACCTCTTGTTTCATACACACCCCAAAAGGCAACATTTCGGTGAATGAGATCTCTTCCTTCCACAAGCTACGGCGTTTAAAAAACCAAACCAAAACCAAACCCGGAGCTGCAGGGGCTCCACTGTTACGTATTTTTCCTAAAGCAGTCTTTTTGAAGCACTAGTGCCAGCTTTGCAGCCCATTTTAACAAGTACAGAATCTGGTCGTGACTGATGTAGAAGTGAACAGTTCACACCAGTTCCACAGTAACCCTGGGTCACTGCAATGAGTGCTTCATGGCTTGTTTTTCCATTTTATCTATTCAAAACCACACAGGACTCAAATACTTGTAGTCTGTGAGTACTGTCCTAAATGTAAATGACAAAGTATCCTTTTCTATCATCACAATCTGGCCATACATAAAACTCTCACCATGCGAATATTGAGTACGTTGATATTTCAAGGCAGTAAATCATTTTTCAAGGCAGGCTTAATCTTTTAGATTTGTACTTTAAATGTACAAGCAGCACTTCAAAAAACTGTGCAGTCAGGTTTTCTTTCTTTCTTTCTTTCTTTCTTTCTTTCTTTCTTTC
>VZRV01006478.1:684414-708151 GCA_013398115.1 Falcunculus frontatus | reverse complement strand
TCCACCACAGCTCTGGGATCCACCACGGCTTTGGGATCCACCACAGCTCTGGGATCCACCACGGCTTTGGGATCCACCACAGCTTTGGGATCTACCATAGCTCTGGGATCCACCACGGCTTTGGGATCCACCACAGCTCTGGGATCCACCACGGCTTTGGGATCCACCACAGCTTTGGGATCTACCATAGCTCTGGGATCCACCACAGCTCTGGGATCCACCACAGCTCTGGGATCCACCACGGCTTTGGGATCCACCACAGCTTTGGGATCCACCACAGCTCTGGGATCCACCACAGCTTTGGGATCCACCACCAGCAGCAGCTCAGATCTGCATGGAGCAGAGGTTCCCACAGGTGCTTTGGGAACACAGCAGGAGAGGTCCCTGTCTCTCAGGAACGAGTTGGAGCTCACTGATGGTATCTGGCCGGCGTGCTCCAGTTCCAGAACATTCCTGAAGCCACTGGACTTGTTGGCTCTCGTGGAGTGAGCTGATATCTTGCCGGGGCTCCCACATCTTCCTGGATTCCTGTGGGTAGAGGAACCAGCTTTTTTTGTATGAGGGCAAGACTGCATCTCACCTCTGTGCTGGCTCTTTCATCTTCATAAATCTGATGAGAGCAAAACCTTGAATTACCCGTCTAAAATGTAGGAGTAAAACTAAGGCAGAGCAACAGAAGGGATGTGGCTTTTGGAGGGGAGGTTGAATGGAAGGTGCTTGGAAGAGGCTGGAGCGTGGGATATTGAAGATATGTGAGTGCCTGGTGACTGATGGAATTCTCATATTTTATAAAACACAACTTGTTGCTGGGTGATCAGAATTTTATTTTCTTATTTTATAATCATTCATAAAACCATGTCTCTGATGAGGTTTGGGAGCAATCAAAACTTCCTACCATGGGCAATAAAAATAACAGATACTGTCTGTGACAATAGGATTGCAACATACATCCCCAGTTCAGCATTTCATGGAGCAGTTCTTGCACCTCAGCTTTAGATGTTACTGTACAACTTCTCTTTGTTTATCATTTCTTCTGCTGGTGATTGTTACTCCATAGTGCAGAGATTCTGCGTTATGGTCACACCTTTTTGCTGGAGGAGCTTGATTCATCTGCCAAAATCCAGCATTTTCCATAGATTATCTGAGAAATCTGCCTCAGGAATTTAAGTCTGTGCTCTGCCCAGCTCCTAAAAATCAGGCAACTACAAAGAGATGTGAGGCAGCTGATACCATCAGCACAGTAAATCATTCTCGTAAAGAAAATAATAAATTATAAGACAACTTCACAAATTCTGTTCTAGCTCTTGCTCCCCAAGTAGGAATCTTTAAAATATGTTGGAAATGAGGTGACCACAGTTTACTTTATTGAAATGCTGTGGGTTATTTGAAGGATTTTTAAAAAAAACTGAGTTCTTTTAGTTCGTGATCTGGGCACAGTCTGTGATTGGTCCCCGTGCTTTGGGAGTGCCCGTGCCAGCCAGAAACAGGGCTGGTGCAATGACTGGAAAAGCATCTTTTCCTCTCAGTTAGGGATTTTGTTAGTGACAAAGAGGAAAAAATGGCCCGTGTTTCTGTTTTTCCTTTAAACTGCTCCACCTGTGAATTAGGCCACGCTCCCTGGGTGAGCACAGGATGGACAAGAAAGACAAGAGAGTTACTCAGTGATCCAAATACCTGCAAAAACCAAAGTGTCTGTCACTCTCTGGCTGCCACAGAGGAACATCCTGGACACAGGAAGTGCAGAACGCCCAGAGAAAGCTCAGCTCAGGCTGAGAAGGAATGAAGAAGTAAAAGGGCCTCATCTCTAGGATTTACCAGTTATTGCTGTGGTTTGAGTTGCACAAGGGTGGGAGGGGAGCGATGCCCCTTCCCACCCATCAGCAGTGCTGGAGGAATGTCAGGCACGAGGGGCAATTGAAGCACTGGAATCACTGTACAGAATGTGTCACCTCGCCTGCAGCTCCTCCACCACCTCAGCTCACGCCCTGCCCCTCTCTTCTTGCTCCACCCAAGCTTTGGTTTCCTGCACCCACTCATGGCCTCTGTGCTGTCTTTCCACGCTGGCTGAAGCAGCCTCCCACCTCCTGTTGCCTCTCCTCTGGACAATAACTGCTCTGTAGATAATGACTGAATTAAATCAGTATCAGCCATAATCAATACTCTCATCTGTTAACAAGTGACCATGCAGGGAGGACAAAGGGCAGGCTACAAGTGCATCAGACAGAGTGAGCAAACCCAAAAGAAATGGGTGTGATTTCAGTGAGGACACTCGGGCCCAGCTGCTCTGGCTCCTGTGCTGAGTGCAGGTGTTGGAAGCAGGAAGTGTTTTCCATCCTGAAGCTGAAGAAGAGGTAAAATGAAACAAGTTCAGTAAGTGTATGGAAGAGACCATGGCTTAGGAGGGGACTTTGAGGAAGGTTTTTCACCTGGTGTTTTAAGATTTACAGCTCTCCCCAATGGGCTTGAAAAGCTCTTCATTTAATGTCTATTTTTCACAAACCTCATGGTGTATGGATTCTCAACAACTGTAAAGGACAGAAAGGATGTTTTCCATTTTGATGTAAAATTTGACTACTTTTTTGCCTCAGGGGTAGTCAAAACTCACTGAAAACCACATCATTTAGTTGTAATTATTTTTCATTTGGACTGTACTGACTATTTTAAACCCATAAGTATTAATTTTTTTGTTAATTAAACAGAGTGCAAATATTGTCATCTTCGGGGTGTACAATGTGAACTCTCTTTTTTACCTTGTTTTTTGTCCCTAGTTCATCACAACCTAAGCCCTGTGGAAAGCCCAAAATTTCTTTTTGCATCTTCCCCATTTCTATCTTCTTCTGAAGCACTGGAGGTTGGCCACAGCTCGAGGGTGGATTTGGCAAGTGGTGTTAAAGCTGTGCACATGCCTGGCTGATGAGTCTTGCTCCCACACCCAGAGTTAGGCTGATTGCCTGATTTGGGGTCAGGAAAGGAGGAATTTTCTCTGGTCAAACTGGCAGAGTTCTTTAGATTTTCTTTCCCTCCTGTGTGTTCAACACACACTTGGTGGAGTCATCTAACACACAGTGATCAGGAGAGGCACAAATTACTTGTAAAATACTCCATCTTTTCTGTCCCCTTTCTAGCACTGATGTGTCCCTCAGGCCTCACCTTCCCTCAGTGGCAGTGGGAAGCGTCTGGGAAATGCAGGGAGTGGGGATTTTGTGCCCCCTTCTCGGACCTGGTGACTCTGACACCCTTTTCTGCTGAAAAGCTCCTGTGAGACAGAACTGTTGGAACCAAATACCGATAATTTCACTGCTATGAAAACAAACAATTGATCTGTTTCTCTTTGGGTTAAATGGAGGTATTTTGCAGATATAATCTGTCGGCTTTAAACTGAGATGATGCAGAATTTAATAGGGCAGGGTGGAGGTTCTGAGTCAGCACTAAGCTTTGTCCTGCAGTAGAAACCTTCAGGATTCCTCTCTGATACCTGTGAACGTGGCAATCTCTGTTCCTGCACCTGACCAGTTCCCAGGTGGAAATCTCCAATTCCCTTTGAGTGCCCCCTCTGTGACCCCCCAGAACCAAAGGGGACTCAGCCAGCACAAGGAAACCTCCAGGCCCTCTGTCCTTGGATTCCCTGGCCAGACTGAGGTGAAAGTCCAGGGCACCACCAGGAAAGCTGTCAGCACCACAAAAATGCAAGTTGAAGTAAAGATTCCCTAATTACATATGCAGGCAGGTAATTTAGTTGGTAATTGGGGCAATTACGAATTCAGATGTGAGCTGCTGTAGATGCTGGACTAAAGTTTGTATTTCTTTCCCTTGAAAAGGCTGCACTCAGAGTGCACCCCACAGACACCTGAAGAGCTGCTGAGACCTTGGCACACGTCCTGTCTTCCGTGAGACTTTTCCTGCTTCTGCAGCTTTATAGATCATTGCCCACACATAATTATGTGCTTCAAAGTGCGCTTTCTGGATCTCCAAGAATGAACATTGACCTCATTCTAGGGAATATAACTTGTGTTTTTCTATTCCCTTTCTGTACAACATCAGATTCCGTTTGGGCTTTGATGGATTAAGAGAGCAATATCTCTTCTTTTCATCATTCTTAATAATGAATAATAAAAATTCTCAACATCGTCTATGTTCTAAGAAGCTCAGCACTTCACACAAGTATTTGTTAAACAAGATTTTTCTGGCAGGTAATTTTTTGTTGGTTTTATCCACATTAATATTTCATCTGCCAGGTGATTTCTCAATTAATGGGGCATTATGCAGTCCACATAAATAATACTGGGTTTCAACTATATTGAGGGAAAAAAAAGAGAAAGGTAAAGAGGTAACCAAAGCATATCCAACTGATGAAAAGCTTCATTGATTTTGTAGGAGGTTCCCCAATTTTCATCACCTGAACATTTCACTCCAAAATATATAAATGAATTTTTCATGTGGTTTACTTTGAAAGTAGACACTTACAAATTGCACAGAATCTTCTGCTTTTTTATTTTTTTTTCCGTGGCTCACTGATTTCCACAGTAAATGCATCAGTTGCACAGTTAAATAAATAATGTTCTTTTAACTTCCAGTCCTCCACAGGCAGCTGGGACTGTGAGAGGTGAGCAGGATGATTGTCTCCACTTCGTGCATCATCACTGTAATTAAAGCCTCATATGCAAGATTAGACTTTCAGTCATAGCCCTGTATTACTTGATCTCATCAGCACTTGAAAGGTTCTTTTGCAATTAATGATTTTGCATAAGCATAAATAATTGTGCTGTGATGGACAGGAAGGTGGCAGCTCTGGTATTGCTAAGGCTGGGTGGCTAAAACAGAAATGATCATCTGATTACATTTCCATTTTTTCTTTTTTACTCAGAATGTGAATTTTTCAGTTGGTTTTTCTTTTTAGCTTTTACAAAGGAAGGTCCCCTCCTATCCAAGCTGAAATCTCCACATTGATTTCTGATGATTGCTTAGAAACTTTGATGCTTCTTCTTTTTCTTTCATCCTTACCAACCTTTGGCTGAACAACCCGAATTCCATTTTTCCTTGTTTTTCCTCCATGGATCATCACATCCAAGTTGTATGTGATGTCTTAACCTTCTGCTTACAGAGCCCAGCTAAACCCCTTCTTTCCTGCCCTGTATCACGTGTAAAATGGGGATTTCTTCTGCTGTGTCTTGGTAAGTAAAACCTCTTTCTGCCCACACCAGTGAATTCCATCTCATCTCAGTTTTCTCATCAACACGTTGCTGCAGGGATTATCTCCTGATTTCTGGGCAGGATTGTGTTGTGGCACCGAGTGCTTGTGCCCTCCCTTTGCAAGGTGCCCCCTCCCCACCACTTCAAACACTCCCAAGGCTCTTTGTGGGTTCTGTTCCCCAACGCCTTTCCTGCACCAGCTGGGTGTCATATCCACAACTGCTCCTTTTGATGTCACCTTTATCACTTAATTATTATTTGTCAGTTAAGCCCCTTTGGCTTTGTTTGCATTACCTCTGTGAGCAGGTGGAGCATCTCTGAAACATCTCCTAAGTAATTGCAGTGTAATCCCTGTAACAGCCTCGGGAACGTCTCCTGTGCCCTGGTGTCTGCACAAAACCAGCACTAGGGAAACACCTGGTGGAACGTGATTGCTTCTTGTGCTCATGGCCACTACCAGTGGCCAGCTTGGGTGTGTTTTTCCTGCCCATCATCTTCCATAAAGTCCCTGGGGAAAGAACCCCCGGGGTTTCTGTATGTGCTGGGTCACTGCAAAGTGGATTCTGATCCAGCACCAAGGCTCGGGAGCACAACCACAGTGAAAATAAAACATTACTGTAATTGTTTAGGGTGATTGTGTGACAAGTGCATTGTGCTTTTTAAGCTGGGCAATCAAATCTTCAGGTTCAGGATATGAGCTGACTGCCCTTTGGTTGTGAAAGAATTATTGTATCACTTGTACCCAGCCTTACAAAACCAGTCAGGTGCATCCTTTTCTTTTTGGCTCCCTCTAAAGCATTCGTTGTGTTTCTGAGTCATAATCACACTCCATCACATTAAATGCTTTTTCAGAAGTGACAGCCTCTAATAGCTCTTCCCCTTTTGTCCCAGTCTGGGCCCCATTTGAGTCTGTCACAGTTTTAAAAGGCTTTGAAAATCCCACCCTTTGCCACCTGACTAATCCTGCTCAGGGATATGGTAACAAACCCTTAGATATGTTCCAAGTATGAACTATGAAAATCTGTAAAAATGCTCACAGCTGCGTGAGTCTTCAGGTTTTGTTCCCTCCTGATTAAATATTTGGGGGTTTTGCTTAACATTCATTAATGCCAAAAAAGCCTTTGATCTTTCTTCCACGAGGGCGTGGAATCTGCCTTTTGTTAGCCAGCACTGAGGCTAAACAGGTACTGAATTACTTTTGATTGCACGGCCAAACCTCTTAAACAGAAGAAAGATATTTTGTTTACTTACCTAGATCTGCACTAACACTCAGGTGCATTTTATTTATCAAGGTATAAACTTTTGACAGAGAGTGGTCAATGCAGGCTGGAAGGTGGCAGGCTAAGCACCCTGGATCAAGAGCTCCAGAGATAAGGGAGAGCCACTGCTTTACTAGAGCAGAAAACAATTCAAGAAGACAATTCATAGGAAGCTTTTGCTGCATTTGTGGAGCCACAGATGTGAGCTGGCAGGTTCTGAGTCAAGCTCTGTTGAAACAAGCTCTTTGTCAAGTCCTCTAGGTAAGAAATGCTTCTTTTACTGCCTGGCTTAGCACATGTCACTTCACTGCATTTTTTCCCCACAGTTAAAATGAGGTTATTAATGCAAAGATCCGTCACTGTTCAACCTCTGAGTTAAAATCAGAAAAAGTCAGCAAATCCTGGAGTTACCACAGCAGAACCTGTGAACTCTTTGGCCTTGCTCTTGGGATGGCTCTCAGCTGCTGCAGTTCTGCTGGAGACAGGGCAGTCCCAGCTCCTTAAAGGCAGAATGAGTTTGTTTGAGGCAGGAGCTGTGTCCACACCCTGCAGTGTGCAGCGAGGCAGGGCAGTCCCAGCTCAGCGGCACACCGGGAGAGGTGAGAGCAGGCAGGAGAGCACAGAGCAGTGACACACCTCTGCAGACAGATGTGTCTGAGCCCTGCCTCCTCCTGCACCCGGGGACAGCAGCTGTGCCTCTGGGCTGAGCCTGCACGAGGGCCAGGGCGTTCCTGGGGTGTTTCTAGAGAAGTGAAATTCGGATGGAGTCAGGAAATGGCAGAGGCTCCAACTGGCTGTTTGGATGGGTGGCTTAAGAGGCTTCTGATCCTTACTGGAAAACATCACTTTAAATTGCTTTGATGAATCTGTTTCCTAAATCATTCTAATAATAGTCAGCAAGGTACACACGATGTACCTCATGGATGTGATATCCCTGCCAAAAAGTCCTCGCTGTCATGCACAAACTTGTATTTCACACATGCAGCCGGGGGAGAGAAAAAGGGAATGGGCCATTCTGAGAGCAGAGGTTTGAAAGGTTTTCTCCTGGTAACGCTGCACAGAATTTGGAAAGTAATGAATGACTGACCCACTCTGGTACAGACAGTCTGAGTCCCCGGGGGGATTAATCTGAGGTTTTCTGGTCAAACTCTGAAATGGGGACAGAATGATTCTCTCCTTGAAAACACTCTGAAAGTGCTGAGCCCCCGTCCCATCCACCCCACTCCAGCCACGAATCAGATGCTGTTCAGACATACGAGCTCTGAGGATTAAACGTTCCTTTGTCCAAAATCATTTAGCACAGAGAAGTGATACCAATGCAGACAAATGCCTCTTTCCAGCCCCCCTGCACTGCTTGTCAGCATTTTCACACAGGTCCCCTGCAACACTCACCAGTTACGAGGCCAGGAATGATTAATATTTGTGTTTATTTATTCTGGTATTGTTTGTGCTGCACAGGGGCTCCCTGTGTCAGGGCAGAATAAATGCAATCAGCCTGTGAGGGATGAGTAGCCCACACAATGGGAGCCACTCGAGGAGCTGAGATCACCCGTTCTGACACAGTCTCGGGCTCACGCACACTCACTTTAACAGAGAAAAGGATCTTTAGCTTACCGGGGAACAAAGCTCAGTATCACATCCAGCAGGCCCCATTCAAACCCCTAGAAGAGGATGCTGTCTAAATTCCTGGGGCTCTCCAGCTCGTTTGTTGAATGCTGTGGATGCAAAAAGCCCTTTGATGATACAGTCACTGCACTGAGGGGAAGGGAACCCAGCTCTTGAGTTACTTGCAAGTTCCCCAAACAAGGCTTTTTTTCTTCCTTTTTTGCCTCCATATACTGCTACCCTGTGCTTCTGTGTCCTGTTGGAACAGATTGCAGAAATCCTCATTCCCTTACTCTTGGCCCCTTTATTATTTTCTTCTGAATCACTGCTTTATTTTGGTTGTGTCCCAAAGCAGAACTGTGACATTTTCTGGTTTAAAAATAGCAACTGAGGAAAAAAAGTAGAAGCAAGGTTTGTTTTTCATTGGTTTTGCTTTCAAAATTGCTGCAAGGTCTGGTGGAGAGCACGGCCGTGCAAACACTGAATCAGCAGAACAGCACAGATGGTGATCCGTGACGAACACACGGAAATTAGCGGCTGCTGCAAGGGCAAGCAGGAACCTCTTTTGCTGCACTTGTGGCCAGTGGAACAGAAATACAGACTCATGCACAGCCTTACGCTGCCGTGGTCGGGAATTGTCCTCTTTAGGCTGCTTTGGAACACCGGAGTTTGCAGCTAATGATTTTAAGAATTGTTTCAGGGGATTGTTACTGTTGTTACCTTCTGCTACGGTGAGCAGCTGTGAACAATACACCAGGAGTTCAGCAGCAGGGATATTAAGGGTGTGGAAAGGCTGAGGAAGGGGTTGCAGAAGGGGAAGTAAGGAAGTAGGTGATGTCTGAAAAAACAAAGGGGAGGAGGGTGATTATGGATCAGAAATAAAGGGAGTAAACAAATAGTTTCCCTTCACATTCTAGATACATTTACTTTGCCCGTTCTCTACACCGTGACACAGATATGGATATAAACGTTTAGTTTCCTGCTACCATTCACTCTGTAGCAGCACTTTGAGTTTCAGTTCTGTCTCAAGACATCTGCGTGCTAACACAGCCCCAAAACACTCTCCCTGCCCTAAATAATTTTTTTCTGACTGGTACAATGTGATATTAGCAGGGCTTTGCAGCCACAAGAATCAGCTGTAAAAGGATGTTAAATCTAGGCCACTGCAAAGGAATCTAGTGAAATAAGGGGAGGGATGGAAAAGGAAGGAAAGTGAAACAGTAAAGATTATCACTGGGAAAATATGTCCCACTTTTGAGGGTTTTCTTCCTTGTACTCCGTTCAGAAAAGGGCACAGGTGAACATGAACCACAACACAAAAAATGGCATCAGGACAACATGAAAAAACTCAGCCAAAAGATTTGTGAGACCATCACTGTGGCAATCCTGTGACACATCAGTGCTCCAGACAGAGGTGTTCATTGAGATCAGGGGATGATCAAAGGCAGGATTTGTCCAACCTGACAGAGGGAACAGAGTGAGTGTACCAAAACCTGCTGTCCTTCTCACTGACAGCAGGACAAAACACAATTTGGCACCAGAGGTGTGGTGATGTGAACAAACGTTGACACTGACCAGTTGGGCTGAGGGGTGTGACAGATCTCATTAACAAAGCAGCTAATGACCTAATCCAGGCCCTCTCTGAAATCAGTTATGGATCTGGGGCTTGCACCTGAGCGCTGAAGGTTTCGTGGAGAAGCCCAAGGGCGAGTGATGGAGTGGTGCCACAGTTTTGTTTGCACAGCTCAGGCAGAGCGAGGGCTTGGCCAATGGACTGAGAGGGCTCTGGGCTGCAGTGGTGCAAGGAGAGCGTGTGACGTGATGTCACGTGTCATCGTGTGTCACATGGTGTCACATGGTGTCACATGTCATCGTGTGTCACACGGTGTCACATGGTGTCACATGGTGTCACATGGTGTCACGTGTCATCGTGTGTCACATGGTGTCACATGGTGTCCCATGGTGTCACATGGTGTCACATGGTGTCACATGGTGTCACATGGTGTCACATGTCATGGCATGTCACGTGTCACGTGGTGTCACATGTCATCTCAGGTCATGGGTGATGTGGTGTCACATGTCGTCACATGTCACATGTCCCATGCTATCACATGTCACGTGTCTCGTGTTGTCACATTTGTCACATGTCACATCTGCCACCACACAGAGGGCAGTGCTGTGCCCTGTCCGAGCAATTGGACTGGGCACAGGAGGTGGCTGAAGGCCGCAGTGTCCGGCGCTGTGGCCACCAGGCCCAGCCCTGCCCATGTCACACAGGTGCCCAGCCCTGCCCGGTGTCACACAGGTGCCCAGCCCTGCCCGTGGCGCAGAGCTGCCCAGCCCAGCCCGGCGTCCCANCCCGGTGTCACACAGGTGCCCAGCCCTGCCCAGTGTCACACAGGTGCCCAGCCCTGCCCGGTGTCACACAGCTGCCCAGTGCTGCCCGGTGTCACACAGGTGCCCAGCTCTGCCTGGTGTCACACAGGTGCCCAGCTCTGCCTGGTGTCACACAGGTGCCCAGCGCTGCCCGGTGTCACACAGGTGCCCAGTGCTGCCCGTGTCACACAGGTGCCCAGCCCTGCCCGTGTCACACAGGTGCCCAGCGCTGGGTCACTGCTTGGCACAGCCGCAGCACCACTCCCACCACAGGGCTGTGTGGAGGTGCCCTGTCAGTGGCCGAGCTGCTCAACTCCTGCACTGCAGACGGGGCCAGCACCTGCATCAGCCGTTGTGCACGGCTGGGAAATAGAAACATCCATCTCTTTTCCAGCTCAGAGCCAGCTCCTGTCTGCTGGGAAATCTCAGTGTGGCTTGATGAAGTGAGTGGGGTGCTGTCAGCAAGGAATGGAGTTTTGGTAACTCGGTTGAAGCAGAATATTTATATTCAGCAGATTTTTCACCAGTGCATCGGTAGGAACTGGAGATTCCGGGTGACCTGAAGAGGAGCTGGTTGCCCATGAGCACATCCTGGTTTGCCTCTGGCTGTGCTTTGGCAGTATCACTCCTCCCTCTCCCCTCCCAGCAGGTCTGTGCACAGGCACTGCAGAGCCCCGTGGCTGCAGCAGGAGTGGGAGCAGATGCTGGTGTAAGTTATTGAGTGTCACTTTCAATTCAGCCTGACAAGAATGAGTTAATGGAGGAGCTCCGTTACAATGGCAGACAGGAAAATAAAAGCCACACTGAATCTACTCTCCTTGTCTCCCTTGTTTTCAAAGACAGTGCTACTGGCATAACACAGAATGCCCTGTTCATTCATTTGCTGATAATGCTGCTCCCTTCGGGGGTGAGGCACAGCTCCTTCATGGATATAGAGTGACTTATTCAACCACAAAGACAAACCTCTTCCTTCCTTTAAATTGTTCACAGGCTACCAAAGCAGCTACTGATGATGACCTACATATTGCTGGCTACTTTTCTCACTAATAGCATTGAAAAACCGAGATAACAATCTTGTTTTTTCAAGTGCTTAAGATCTTATTGCTTTCATTCTTGTTTCTGCCAACTAAAACTAAGGGTTGTATTGTACTGTGTGAGTCTACACCAGGGAACTTTAGAAAATGCTTGACCTGGGTTATGATCTCTATATTTGTAGTTATAAATACAAATTAGCAGGTTTAATAGGCCAGACAGAAAGCATCAGACAAAGCTGGTCTTCAGTTTTATTAATGGAAATGTAGAAATCTTGGATTCAGACCAAGAAGTTCACTACAAAATGGAATAACTAAGAGTAGGCTTTTGCCTACTAGTCAAGCTTGGATGAAATTGTAGGGGTTTCTTGTCATTTGCTGTGCTGATTTTAAATCATATAGAGCCGTGTCATTGATTTGTAGGTTCCTCTCTTACACCTTCCCAAAGTTCAGCCCCAGATTGTGCTGTGAAGTGCTTGACTGCCCTGCAAAGTGCTTGAGGAGTGGAAGCATCTCAGACCACTGTCCTGCAGAGGTGCCTGCGTACATTATTTATTTCATATTTAAATAGCACTTCAAGAGAGAATTCTGTACATGTTTAGAATTGAGTATATGTGCAAGAATTTGGAAGTGTGTGTGCGTTGTCATATGCATGTTTTCTGTCTGCACCCAAGGGGTTTTGTGTTTTAAAGGGAGAGTTTAGACAGTCAAAACTTCTACAGATCCTTAGATTTAGCTGTAATTGCTGCATGGCAAACGGCAAAGCAGCACAATGCAGGAACAAGAATGGCTTGTTCTGGAAGCTTTCTTCATGCCTCTTACTCCAAAAGTTTTCCTTGAAAGACAATTTCTTTAATGGCTGCAACTCCCACAAAACTGCTAGTGAAGTGTTAGAATATCCACCTGGGCACTGGACATGGTCAGACACCACGGGTTTCCTCATCTCCTCGCTCTGTGTCCTGTATGTTTTAAGAACAGTTGCCAATCCCAGATCTTCCTCCATTGCTACAGCATTGGAGCACCTCGACACCAGCTTTTCTCCTCTGATATTTCACAGATCAAGTGAAATCCTTGCCAGATCACCATCCTCTTTGACCCTTTCTTGATAATGTCCTGTCCTTTGAGCTGACATCCCTGAAGACATTTTTATGTCTCTGAGCCTTTCTGGTTCTCTGTCTGAAGAAGTTACACCCATGCACATCTGCTGAGCCATTAAGTCAGCATCATGCACAGCCTTACAAGTACCACCTACACCACTTGCTGCAGGTGGTTCTTAAATTTCAAAGACTGTCTGACAGGACTTCTTAACTACTGCCCTTCAGTTTCCAGCTAAAACTCATTTTCATCTCGTAGTTCATTCTGAGGCTCAGCCCACTGGAGGTTTTTTCTGGGGGCGATGTGCATTCAAAAGCCTGAAAAAATGTGAATTCTTTTGAAAGCAGCAACACCCCTCATCCCCCTTAGAAGTAAGTACATATAGATTCAAAGCCATGTGCTTTAAAAACTCTCTTTAGTCCCATTCTTTCCTTCCAAGTCACCCTTGATTTTGCCTCTTTGTTGCTGATTCCTCCCCGCTCCCTTTAGCACTGTCCCTGATTTATATGTCAGTGCTGAGTGCATCTGATCAAAACATGGCAAAGTTGCTGGTTCAGCACTCGCAGCAGGGGCTGGGAGAAATGGGCTATGTCTAATCCCACTTTGTGAGCGCTGTCACAGCCCGAGACGCTGCCAGTTGGAAACGGGAGCTGCAGCAGAATTTGGGAGAGATAATGACAGGTGCTCAGAGCACATCGAGGACAGCACGTGCTGCAAAACAAGCTCCTTACCCAGCCTGCTCAGACTTCAGAATAAAAAGCACTTTGGTTTCAAACAACAAGCTGCATTAGAGAGCGGGCAAGGTACTGCAAGTGACAGGAAAACTGAGCAGGCTCCAGAGCAACGTCTGGGGCTGGGATTGTACTAAATTATATCTATATTCAGTTCTGCTTAGAATGAAGTGGCTCTAAGAAGCTGCACTAGGTAGGGTGGTGGTTTCTTTTTTTTAACTTCAGCCCAAGAAAATTTTGTGGGAGGAGTCACTTTGGAAAGGTGGGAAAGCCTTTACCCTCAGGTTGCCTCAGTAAGAATCTCCCGCTGTGATACTTGAAAGCCCAATAGACATGTCTGAATTTATAATACACTCTTGAAGTATTCATTCATAATCCTGTAGGGATTTTCAAAGCCACAAAGAGGATGTATTTCTTTTAACTGGCTACAGGGAAAATATTAGTTCCTGCTGTAATAAACAAATAGTCTATTTTGGTGCAAGAGGAAAAATTCGAAGAGTTGGAGCAACGAAAGGGGAACAGTTCTGATACTCTTGGAAGTTTCTGTTTTTCTAAAATGTGTGATACACCATGAACTATTTCCCCTTCTTTCTTTACTCCTTGAAACCTCACCGTTATAACCTGGTGCTCCACCAGTGTGAATCAAAGCCACTGCATTCCTACCAGGTAAACTCTTCAGGCAGATGACTGTGCAATTAAAGGCAATACTAAGATATGAAAAAGAAAAATGGAATGGAAGGACTATTTTCCCCTTGTATGATTTGTTTCCTGGTCTCCAGACATATCATAAAGGAGGATTTGTGGCACTGCACCTCTGCTTCATGCAGCCTCTTCTGTTTGCCTCAGCTTTGTATGGGCTTGTGCAAACCAAAAGGGGTGGTCAGCAAACACAGGCCTCCAAGAACAGGAGGCAGAATGGAGATGAGCAGAGGCTGGGAGCAGCAGACCCCTTATACAATGGGATTCTGTTGCCATCAGGTTAAAACTGAGTTTTTGTTGCTGAAAACAAAATAAATAAGAAAGCAGCCATTTCTAATCAGTCGTTCAATTCCTAACCCTTGTCAGCAAAGAAGTCCTGCAGACTTTCACCTCCTTTGCAGTATGCTGGGACGAGCCTTAATGTACATCGTGGATGTTGGAATTTAAGCAGTATCCATCCTCTGTGCCTCATGTGCACGTGAAGTGACTTTCACAAACAAGCACAGACCCTTGCTAGCAGCTGAGGGGGTTGCAAACACCTTTACCCCCAGCTCTCACTGCCATTCTCAGAGAAGGGGTCTATCCCACTCTTGCTGTTGTGAATGATGAGATTTGCTTCTAGAAATAGGGAAGGAGACGCATTTCAATTTGTTCTTAAACTTCTTCTCTTTGTCTACTCTAGATCATTTCACGTACTTTTTATTCTATGCTTCAGACGAGGTACAATGGCTGCTTAAATTCAGCAGCCACAGCAGCCAGGGGAGGAAATGAGAAAGAACAGTTCACCTGAGGGGGCCAAGGGAAGCTAAAAGCAGGCACAGTGTAATTTCACCCATTTTGGTGAAGAGAACCCAAAAAGCTCCACTCAGAAGAGAGTGTGCAGCACCCTGTTCCTACTGACAGCACCAGTGACTCCTCTGATGACTGCATGTGATCAGGACCAAGCTGAACCTGTTATGTCACCCCATTTCCTGTAGCACCAGCTGGTTTTGCTAGAAGTCTGTTAATCCATTGTGGAGTCAATCCAGTTTTGTTAAGCTTGTGAAATGAGAGCCTGAGGTGGAGTAGATACAGATCACACAACGTGCCCACATCAGAGATCCTTCCCAAGATACCCATCTGAGAGAAGATACTGCAGAGAGAATCAACCTGCTTGAGTAACTAGTGGGTTTAACTGCTCTGAATTACAAAAGGTTTCCCTGCAGAAGGGAACTCAAGTTTGCCTGGATGACCATGCTTTAATTGTACATCAGCACAGGGACAGCATTCTTATTGTTGTGTTGTAATTTTGCATTCTGTCAGGCTCGATGAATTAACAAGCACTGCTGCCAGTGGGAGGGCTTACAAACAAGGATATTGTGGTCACCAAAATAAATGTGACATTATAAAAGCTTGGGGTGGCACAGGGGAAATTGGTGGGCTAAGCTGAGCACTGAAACCCCTTATCAACAGAGGGCAAGGTTTGTTAAATTTACAGTAAATAAAAAAGCGCCCAGCACCAGGTGAAGGCTGCACTGCAGACTGCAACCTAAGCACTTCAAATTCACCACAGCAAATTCCCTCTGCCATCTGAACTCCCATCGCCCAATCTGCTCTCACCTTATTTAGGAGCTGAGGAACAGCAGGGTCTTATCTTGGGAAGTCACTCTCAGCTCAGCTGGGAACAGCACACTGGAAGCAGCATTTTCCTCTATAAACACATTAATTGGAGTCCATTTCCCTCCTCTACATGTGCAGAACCTGCACTGCTAATGGGAGCTCTGCAGGCTTTTCAGCCTGCTGCAAACATCCTTTCCTGGGGTCACTGCAAGCTCAGCTGCCTTTCATTATGTACACGTTCACCAACAGCCTTTTTCTCCTGGAAAATAATGTTCTTACTTCTGTAGTAATGCGGGGATTGAGATGAAACCTGCTCTGTCAGGTCCCGGTTCAAAATGTTCAAAATGTTCAAAATGTTCAAAATGTCATTGCTGGCTGTTACAAAAGACAGAACCAGGCACTTGGCTGCTGAGAGATTCTCATATTTGCAGCACTGAACTTTATGAATCAGAATGGTCAATGAGGAAAATGGGATTTTGGTTAAAAGACAGTAGAGGTCAGTACGTATTTTTTATATTGCAGAAATCGGTGCTTTTGTAATGACGTTATAAACTAATGTACTTCTACTTCATTCTGGATTTTACACTATTTTGGGTTCATAGCAGGTTGAAAGGGGTCAATGACAATACAGATACAGGAAATCTACAGCAAATATGCTGATATTTATTCTTTTTTTGCTTCCAACCCCCACAGAAAGAAAAGCTGGTTATTATGTAGAGTCCCAGCCAAATCTGCATACGCCAACCTGGCTTTATTTTAGGACATTCATGGACATTTTACAGCTGTGAATTTCACCCTGAGAACAGACCTTGGCCTGTTTTTCTAGTCTTTATAAACTGGCACCTTTCCTGAATACCCAAACATTTAAACTGTTTCTTAACTGTGGAGATTCAAAAAAGTTAACAGTAAATTGTCCTTGTTTGTGAGCAACTTCAATTGTCATGCATATTTTATGTAATCATTTTCCATCCTAGTGAACTTAAGTCCACACTGAAATCCCTTAATATGAATTCTGCTCTTTAGTGTTCATTAGGGAGTCTTTTTTTCTCTCTCCTTTAAACTGCTGTGGATTAAAATAATTACTTCTGTTTAATATGTGATCAGAGACTCACCTGGCCTGTTTCTGCAAGAGATTTGACAATGCCCAGGTCAGTGTTTTCCCCAGTGAGAAAGCTTTTTGTACAGCTGCCCTGGGAAGCTGGGCAGAGCTGTGCCCCAGCTAAGAACCAGATTAGTTGTGCCATTTGTCACTTGCAACTTCCGTGGTGCTTGAATGGGGCAGGAAATTACTGCCAGTGGAAAACAAGCAAAGCAGAGAGGATGGACACTTCAAAAGACAAGGATTTTCTCCGTCACAGCTGCCCTGAGCTAATCAGACCTCGTTGATAAAGGGGGCAAATACCACTTGGGGAAGTTAGAGCCAGATTACAAAGTTAAGGGAAAGCAAACTGAAATTTGAAAGGAAAGAAGTCTTTAGATGCACAGATGTGGCAGGCACAGGTGCAGATGAAAGCTGCAGATCTGCTTCCAGAAATGCAACTCACCCTGCGGATTCAAGGGCTGGCACCACGGGCAGGGCTGGCACCACGGGCAGGGCTGCACTGCAACCCATTATTAAAGATGATCAGCATTAGCCTAATGTGATCCTGTGCTCAGAAATCTGATCATGTTTGCTCTGAAACGCTCCAGAGACTTTGTACTTTGGAGGGAGGACTTGAGATTTGGCAAGAGGGTGTTCTTTGCATTGTGCACGGGCTTTTTGCCTTTCCTTTGAAAACTCACATTGAGTTATTGAAGACAAAAGCAGCGGGGCTGTTGCAGTTCCCACACGTGCAGCAGAAACCTGCTCGAGTTGGTTACCCAAGCCTCTGAAGATGTGTAAGCACATGAATACCTGCACCTCTCACTGAGGCTGCATTTGGCTGAGCTGTCCTTTCACCTGCTCCACCCCTGAGATGGGCTGGACAAAGACAACACTGAAAACTGGAGGAGAAGAAAGGTACAGAGTGTCAGGACAGAGCAGAAGTGTCAGGGAGAGAGGGGGATATTGAGGCCCTGCATCCGGGGCATAAAGATCTTGATAACAGTGGGATTACCAGGATAAGGAGACTGGTACTTGGAGTGAACAGGACCAAGAATTCAAGAAGAATTCATGAAGAATTTGAATTGTGTTTAATCACAAGCTTGCAGAAAGAGGGAAGATGGTTTCTTGGTTAAGGAACCTGTCCTAGGAAACAGAACTCAGCTGCAGAATGTAACGCAAAGGCAAACATTGAAATAATAACTTTTGGAAAAGGAAATTAATTTATGTTGTGCCTGGTCCACATCTAACCAGAGACACTAAAATCTGATTTGCAGAAGTGTAGAGCAATTTACACTTTATAATAACAACTACTCTGAAAAAAAGCCAGGCCTTCCATGTCTCAAAGCTTAAATTAATTAATACTTCTAGACTTAACATCCCTGTGCAGTTCTCCATCTGTTAAAAGGGATAATATTCTCCCACCTCAACAATGTATTGTAAGAATAATACATCCTATGTATTGAAAAATAAAATATGCAAGTTAAACCAGGCCTCACATTGTAACAACTGCTCTGAGTGGTGCAGCAAGGGCTCTGGAACAGCCCCTCTTGGCTCCCCATACTGCTGGGGCTGGGCCAGCAGGGCTGGGGCAGCAGGGCTGGTCCCTGCTCCTGCATCTCTCCACTGGGGCAGCAGGGCTGGTCTCTGCCCCTGCATCTCCCCTCTGGGGCAGCAGGGCTGGTCCCTGCTCCTGCATCTCTCCACTGGGGCAGCAGGGCTGGTCTCTGCCCCTGCATCTCCCCTCTGGGGCAGCAGGGCTGGTCCCTGCTCCTGCATCTCTCCACTGGGGCAGCAGGGCTGGTCTCTGCCCCTGCATCTCCCCTCTGGGGCAGCAGGGCTGGTCCCTGCTCCTGCATCTCTCCACTGGGGCAGCAGGGCTGGTCTCTGCCCCTGCATCTCCCCTCTGGGGCAGCAGGGCTGGTCCCTGCTCCTGCATCTCTCCACTGGGGCAGCAGGGCTGGTCTCTGCCCCTGCATCTCCCCTCTGGGGCAGCAGGGCTGGTCCCTGCTCCTGCATCTCTCCACTGGGGCAGCAGGGCTGGTCTCTGCCCCTGCATCTCCCCTCTGGGGCAGCAGGGCTGGTCCCTGCTCCTGAATCTCCCCTCTGGGGCTGGGCCCTGCTCTCACATCTCACATCTCCCCAGTGCTGCTGCTCAGGGCTGGGATCACCACTGCCACAGCGATGCTCCACAGTCCTGTGTCATCACTCCTGGGACACTGCAGAACTGGATCCAAATGTGCTGATAATGAGACTTCTTTATGAATTGAGAAAGCACAGAAATTGACAACTTAAAGGCTTGACACGTTCTCTTAGGTTTCCTTCTTCACTCCTCAGCCAGAGAGCTTCTCCTCAGTTCACCTGTCTCTGTAATACCTTTTCCACTGGCTCAGTTTCTTCCTGCCTTTAGAAACATGATGCTCGCAAAAACAAGCTTCCTCTCTTCCTCTAAAATGGCTGAAAATCATGAAGTAGAACTTTGAACCAGGAAAGTGAGAAATTTTTGGCCCCTAAGGGTGATGACTTCAATTAAGTGCCACAGAATTATGAGCAGCCTGACATTTCCACCCTCACAGGAGACAAAGGTCTGTGTAAGAAAACCCCCAAACTTTAGAGCCACAGCAATAGGAGAAGCTAACCAACCACTGAAACAGCCTTTATGGATAAAACCAGCACCGACCTTAAAAGGGGGTTGTTTTTAAGACATTTGTCCAGTTCTTACCCTTTCCTATTTTGCATTATCAGCTCTCACTACTTTCAGTCACCTTTTCTAAAACCTTTGTCCAAGCCAGCCAGCACATTCTGGCTGTGCCTTTTGAAAGAGTTTTGCTTTGGGATGGTGAGATCCCCTCTCACCCTCACTGAGAACAGCCTGTGCCCTGTGTCCAAGTGAGCAAATGGGATTGTGGGGAGTCACCTCAAGTGATAAATCCAACCAAAGGGGGAATGTGGGGGATTGCTGACACTTCATGCATAGATTGGTTTATATTCCTTGTGCCTGGAATCCCCCATTAATGCAGGGCATGAATCAAGGGTGACTGTGGAGGGCCAGATGGTGCCGAATCTGGCTGTGATTTAAATGAGACATCCATGGTATAGGAGCCTTTTGCTATTTCTTTATAGCAGGATAAATGACAGTCTCCTAGGGAAATTACATTTTGGACTAACTGCTTCCGTCCTTTTCTGATTTCCAGGTGTTCACTGTCAGATTAATGTCAGAGGCAGGTTGCAAGTTGGGTCTTGTATTCGTGTGATTTTGTATCACGGTGTGGCAGTTTGAGACTATTCTGAAGTAGTTTTCCACATTAAGGTATCCAAATCACATCTCTGGCTCCTGTAAGTTCAGTGATAAGTGTGAGGTACTCCTGTGCTGAGATAAGTGTGCTGTGCTGAGCAGGCTGACACACCAGTGAGCGCAGAGAAACCCCCAGCTCCGAGATAAAATAACTCCCAGAGGATCCAAACCAGTATTTACCAAAGGCTTGTGCTCGCCCATGCAGAACGAGATGTTCCACAAGACAGGAATGTTTCATTTGATAAAAGAACAGGAGCAGAAGTGCTGAGTGGTTCTGAGTTTTGGCTTCTGGTCTCCTTTCTGTCTTGCCCCTAATGAACATTTAATTGGCTAAAGCTCTGTTTATCCCTACAGTGAGCTGGCAAGCCCAGATAAGTGTCTAGATTGTTAGATGATATAAATAGGCACAGTTCCAGTGAGTGTAAGGCAGAAATGCTGATTTACCCAGCTGAAAGCTTGGCCTGTTACATTCAATATTTTTATTTTTTATTCTTTTTTCCACATGGAGCTGTATGTCCCAAGTGTATGCAGATGATCCCCAACCCTAAGCTTTAGGATGGCAGCCTGCATCGACCTGATGTGTCTTCTTCTGTCCTGCAGCATTTTAGAAGACAAAAGGAAAGAGGATTCCTTCTAGTTAGATATTTTCTAATAATCTTGTGACAGGGGGAAATCCCTATAGCTACAAGTTTGATCTCTATGTCTGTGTGTATAAACTTCTAGGGAATAGATGAGAGAGCAGCAAATGCTATTCAAAAATAAATACTATAATTCCTGGGGCTTGAGCTCCAGCAGAACCAGTTGTGTGTTGGAAGCAGCTTTTTCTGGTAGCACTTGGACATCCAGGTAATCTCAAGCTTCTTGCCAAATACACAGCCTTTGCTGAAGATTTTTCGGGGATACCAATTTATATCCAAAAGTCTCTGCATGCATTGACTAATACTGGAAATTACTGACTTGGTTGCAAGTACATGTGGATGCCTGTGAGCAGAATTTGATTCTCTTTTGATTTTTTGCCTCCAGACTTTTCAGTTGCAGAAAGAAAAAGCCCAATCAAATGAACAAAAAGCAGTGTTTGTCGCTGTCCTTTCCCCTTGCACAGGGGTGCAATAACCTCACCCCTGCCCGAGCAGGTGAGCTGCAGGTCTCTGCAGGGCTGCCAGGGAGGCAGCCACAGGCTGTGCCATGGCACACAGCCAAGGGCTTTAGCTTCACACACACTGGGGAAAAAAATCCCAGGAAGGATTCTTGGTGACGGGAACCCAAAGCTTTTTGGAGGGGCAAGAAGCATTTGAAATGCTGTTACTGTGGTGTGTGCAGGGGGATTTTGGCTGCTGCAGCAGGATGGAGCCTGAGCTGCTCGGAGGTGTTTGGGAAAGGCACAGAGAGGCTGCCCCTGCTGAGCAGGGACCTTTTGTCCTCCCTGGCTGTCAGATGTGAGGCAAGGGAAGGCTCTGAACAGCTCTGTCCTGGCTGAGGTAATGATTCTTGTTGGCTGTTTCCCTGTCGCTGCAGAGATAGGAAGAGTCACACTGAGCCTGACATCTGAGGAGATTCCAGGAGCAATTCTCCCGAGTCAGCAGCTGCTGCTGCCTGCAGACAGGAGCAGAGCCAGGCCTGGGCTCCCTGGGCACACTCCTGGGATGCCAGGGGAGCCTGAGCCTGCTCCAGCAGGGACCAGCTTTCACCAGGCAGCTTCAACACCGGGTGCATTTAGGGAATACAGCAAAGCTCTTCTCAGTCCTCATCAGCCTTCAGAATCCCACTTTCTCCAAACTGCACCCTGTCACTTCCTTGGCTAATCCTCTCCTTAGCTGCCTTAAGTTAACACCTCTTTATTTCAGAAATTGGCTTTTTTAGATTTATACTCCACTAATTGGCTTTTTCACCCTCTGAACCCTTTCTGCTTCCTCCTGCATGCACCCCAGCCCCTTTCAGCCCCTAATCCCCTCTTTCCACACTTCCATCCCACCATTCTCTTTTCCCTTCTTTTTATTTCCTCCCGAAATGAGCTCGTACTCTTTTGCTACAGCCCCTGAGGCTCTGCTGTTAAAAATCTCTGAGTTATGTTTTGGTGGTAAAAATTTCTGCCTTTCCCTGACTTTCATTATCTGACACTTGTAAAATAGTTTCTGATCCACAAACGTGTGCAGACACGCCAAGCTCAGATTGGATGCAGTGAGACCGGTGCCTGTGTTGCCATTTTTTTGGTTTTAGCAAGACTTGCACGATATTTTTGTTTCTGTTTCTGAAAATCCAAATTTAAGGAGTCCCTGTTAGAAAGGTTCTGCTTCACGTAGGGAAAAAAAACAAGAGAAGAAATAACTTCTATTCCTCGTAGTTGTAGAAGCAGATAGGAAGTGTAAATCATCTAAATCTGAGAGTCAGAGGGAAAATAAAAATAACTCAATTGTCTCTCTATGTATTTCAAATCTCTTCACTGTAATCTCATAATCTTGTTGAAGCTGATCCAAATTTTGAATACCTGCAGTTGGCAATGCTGAGCGTGCAGTTAAACATGTTTGCAATTATTTGCATTCACTTATTAAGTTATCACTGGCTTTTTTCTAAACAGAAACCAAATAAGTCAGAAAGATGGATTGCCCATACAGTACCAGAACAATGCTGCACCCAATGCAGACAAAAGACTCAAAGAAAGGAAAACAGAGCACCAAAACTCTGCTGTTCCAAAGGGATATTTCAGGAACATCTGGTCTCTACTGGAAGAAGCATTTCTCCGAAAATGGGGGAAAAAATCAAACAAAAAAGTAAAATCTTTACATGTATTCAAAAGCAAAACTTTAACGAACAGGCTTTGATCTGCAAATGTAATTAGCATTAGAATTAGAGATGGAATGGAGATTTGTCTAAAAGCATTAATTCAAATCCCACGCCTGATATTTTCTTATCACTGCTGTAATTCTAACAGTGCCTGTGGCAGATTCAGAAATCAGAAGAAAGGGACAAGGGCAGTAGGTCTCCCACTAGCAAAAAAAAAAGGGGGGGCGTTGGGAGTGAGGAAAAAGAGTGCGAGATGGAATTAATCTATAATATCCCCAACCCAAGTCTATTTTCAATGTATGAATTATTTATCTCCCAATCTCCAAACGCCAATATCTCTGTGTGCACCACTACTTTGATCTCCTGCCGCTCCCCAGCACTGCAGTGCCTAAGATGAGATGGCTGTGGGAACCTACAGGCTGCAGGTGGGGTTCATTTGAACAGTGGCCCAAACACCAACTACGGGCTGCTTTGGAAAAGTCTGGGATAACCCATTTTCTGGAAGCTTTTCCCACCTTTGTCTCACGCTGCTGGTGCTGTGTGTGTGCCTGAGGTGGCTGTGTGCTCAGGTCACTCTGGGATGAGCCACCTGACCCCCAGGTGACAGTTCAGTGACAGAGCTCACACTGACCTGGCTCTGGGGGGACAGGAAGGTTCAAAGGGTCCCTCCCCTTTGTGATGTGTGCCCCTGTGTCTGAAGGGAGCTCATCAGCCTTCGAGGGGGTGTTTGGGTTTGGGATTCACCTCGTTCCGAGTCCCGTGAGCATCACAGCACACCCAGGTCCAGACAGGGCTTCTGTAGGGCCAGTACAGCACTGGGTGTGCCCCACAGCGGCACTGGGTGTGCCCCACAGCGGCGCTGGTTGTGCCCCACAGCGGGCAGGAGCAGGGGTGGTTCCAGTCCCCATGGCACTGGGGCTCTGCAGCACCCACAGGAGCAGGGGTGACTCCAGTCCCCTTGGCACTGGGGCTCTCCTTCACCCACAGGAGCAGGG
>VZRV01006478.1:649105-659257 GCA_013398115.1 Falcunculus frontatus | reverse complement strand
TCCCTGGGAATGAGGGGTTGGGGACAGGGTGGTGCTGCTGTGTGGGCCAGGAGCTGATGGGCTCAGGGGCCTCTTTGCAAGGTGCACTGCAGGGACAGGGATCTGTGTCCCCGTGCCAGCTCAGGGATGAGCATCCTGGACCTCTCCCGTGGCCTGAGCCCATCTGGAGAGCAGAGAGAGGACAGCACAGTGCAGGAGCTGCTGCAGTGGGACATCTCCCCTGTGCTGTGGGAGCCTTGGGTGGAGGGTGGGAAGGGTGGGATCTCTGGAACAGCCTCCCCACGAGGTGTCCTTGGCAAGGAAGAAGCTCCAGCTCCGTGCCACTCCAGCCCAAAGATGCTCCAGTGCAGCTCTGGGGATCAGGAGCTCTTTGTGTCGGTGCTGTGCTGCACGAAACCTCCCCGTGGCTGCTGCCACACTTGTTCTGAGCTCGCTGCAGCAACCAGTCAGGACATGTGCACTTCTTGGGGAGAGGATTGTTGAGAGCCTTGCTGTGTGCTGTATTCCAGAAAATCAAATTAGCTCCTCACTGTTCCGTCCTAGCAAGAGCTCCCTACTGAAAAGGCTTCCTCCTTCAGCTTGCACTCTGGAGAACAGGGCAGAAATGGCTCATTCAGAGCCAGCAGTGTTCAGGAAGAACATTGAGAAAACACAGAATCCTCAACATCTCCCTCCCTAACCTTGAAGTGACACCTTTTTTCTGGGCAGAATCTATAAGGGCAGTCCCATATTGCCAGGAAAAAGGTAAGAGACCAGAGTTTTGGATAGGGAATTTATTTACCACAGCATTCTGTTGGACATAGAAATGACATTAAAAAATTTAATTGAAAAGAAAGGTGATCACTAAATCAGTAAATTCTGGGGGTTTACTGACAGCCATGTATTGACCCATTGGTGAAGATGTTAAGTCACTTTAGTTCTTATAGGAATAGGAAAAAAGCACGGTGGGAAAAAAAAAAGGAAAAAAGAGGAAACAACGTAAGATATTTTTCTGCTTTCTAAACACTAACTAATCAATCAGCAGAGTTTTTGCTAGATAAGAAAGTTCCAGTGGTGGCTATTTATGAGATACTTAATGCACAGAGACTTTTTTTAAAAATTATTTTTGCCCAGGAGACAAATGTGTAACCATATGATTTTTCCCCCTGCTATGTTAAAAATGCATTTATATTTTTTCAAGCACACCCCGATTAAAGAGGGCACATCTGTTTTAAGTCCTTCTTTATGAAAATTACTGAGCTTCCTCTGAAAGCTTATCTTTTAATTTCAAAATTCTTTGTAGCAATAACTTAGATAATAACCAACCATATTTCTGTCTTCTTTAGAAGAAAAAAAAAAAAAGAGAGAGAGAGAAAGAAAGAAAGAGCCATTTTGAGCTTTGAACTCCCCCTCCCTCCCCTCGCTGGGTCTCCTTTGAAAAGGCCCCCCTCATTTGCGTTTAAAATGGATGTTTCATACTGGTTGATTAGTGTTCGTGTGGGATACCAGCCGCTCCGAGCGCCGGGCTCAGCTTGAGCCCTGCGGATTATTCATCAACTTCCCCGGCAGGGGGGACCCTGCCTCTCTCCCCGCTCAGCACCAAAGTCTCCAGCTTTGCTTTTTAACAGGGTTTTTTTTCTCCTTTTCACAAAGTTGTTTCTCCTTTTTTTTTTTTTTTTTTTTTTTTTTTTTTTCCCTTTTCCCCCACTCGTTCTTCCCCATGAAGGGGTTACTTGAGTGTGCACAACACCAGGTCACTTCTGACAGCAAAGCCACCCTCCCTGGGCTCAGGGCACAGGATGGATGGGGCCCTATTCACCATATGTCTGTCTGGTCCCAGGCATTGTCTAAGGCAAAGATCATTTAAATACGTAAATTGGGACGGGGAGAGGCACTCGGGTTTATCATCGTGGCCATATTATGGCATCTCCTTTATTTCTTTTCCCCTAGGTCTGACGGGTGTTTTGTTTATCCTTTATTGAGTTAGCAATGATGTGGAGGAGGTGAGGCTGTGTCTGCATTACCAATATTCCAATAACATTTATCAGGGTTGCTGTCAGCACTTCGAACACCAAGTCCGAGCCAGCTCTGAGCAGACTTTTACAAAACTGTTATTTGGCACGAGCTACCTGAGCGTGTTTGTGGTGTTTGGTTGTTATTATCAACCATCCCTACGGAGGTGATGCCTCAGAGCCGGTGAAAAGGGCAAAAATAAATAGCAGGTGATTTTGTGTGCCTGAAATGCAGCCCAGTTTTGTGTCACCTGAGCTCACGAAAGGTGGGTTCCCTGCAAACCTGGGGCCTCAGTCCCAGCAGCCACTATGGATCCAGGAACACCAGTGCCACATGAAGAGGTTTTCCAGACATCAGTGAGCACATGCATTTTCCTGTGCTCCTTTGTCTCCAGCTGCCTAAAGGCAATCCTCCTTCCTTGAACATGGGGACTACACCTGAAATTATCATGTCTAAGAAAGGCAGAATCACTTTCTTTTAACTTCACCCATCTAAATCAGGCATGAACTTTGATGATTTGTTTTGAAGAATTTACTGCTGATGGAAAGAAACCAGCACGTGCAGAATGTGGCCATCCCCATCAATACTTACACTGGAAAAGAATATCCTGTATTTATGGTGTATCCTGTTCCCACTGATGGAATACAGATAACTGGTTTGGATCAAAATCCTAAATTTTAGACAGCAGAGACTGGGTGAGAATCTTCACGCTTACCCAGACACAGGATGGTTTGGTGCAATGCTCACAATCATTAATTCTTCTTAAAATTAACAGCTACCATGAGCTGAATTTTATTTTTTATTTCCTACTGCCATCCCTGAAAGTTCTGAAAAAAAGATTTTTCTTCTTCAGTACTTTTAGTGAACTGTATTTCTCCTCTGAGACATCTTTAATCTGCTTACAAGGAGGTTAGTAGGAGTAAGAGACACAGAACAGCACTAAGCAGACTTTGAAAACAAGAACTGCTTTACACCCACGAGGGCACCCACAGCTCCCTCTTCCTGCTGAATACAAACTGATGATGAATTTTCTCTCTTTGTTACCTTATCTTTTGGTTTTGAGCCTCCACCTCCTGACTGAGCTGTCTCACCATGAAACCACTGCAGGTACAGGGCAGGTGTGGTGTTTTAAAATACTTCACACCCAGCTGCTCCTCCAGGAATTGGTGCTTGGGTGCTTCCTCCAGGTCCTGATTGCAGGGGGCTCTGAGAGCTGTGTCCAGCTGCACGACTGCCTCTGTCCAGCAGACAGACCTGTGAGGATCTGGAAACTCAGTGGTCAAAGAATGATTTTGGGTCTACCCAGTGCTGGACATATGCTAAAGAAATTATGCAGCCTGAAGTTGAGGATTTAGGTGCCTAAATCTCTCAAAAACTTGTTTGGAGCACAGGAATGTTTCCTCGGACAGCCCTCAGTGCTTCCTCACTCCTCTCAATTTTGTGTCTGCCACAGCTGTGGCCACAGCAGCATCTGAGTGCCAGCCAGAGGAGCCTCATGTGAATTCTGCCTCTTTCTTCCCTTCCCCAGGAGGAATCCGTGTAACAACTACAGGAATTTAAATACATCCGTGGGTATTTACACACACGTGCACAGGGAGCAGTGAAGGCAGTATCTGAGCTGGGTGACTGCAGCTGGGAGACAGAGCAGTGACAGGACACAGGGACGGGTGTTCCAGCAGTGACATCAACAGGAGCAGCTGGCAGAGCTGGGGATGGCAGAGCTGGGGATGGGAGAGGTGGGGATGGCAGAGCTGGGGATGGCAGAGCTGGGGATGGGAGAGGTGGGGATGGCAGAGCTGGGGATGGCAGAGGTGGGGATGGCAGAGCTGGGGATGGCAGAGCTGGGGATGGCAGAGGTGGGGATGGCACAGGAGCTGTGAGTCAGAGGATGCTGCAGAGGATGTCACAAGGGATGGAAAGACACATCCCACAGAGGGTGCTGCACTTCGGGGGTGCAGCCCTCACCAAACACCCCAGGAGGACTCGGGAATATCCCAGGAATATCCCTGGGCTGGGATTCCTCAGGGCCACTCCAGCAGGGTGCTGTGAACTGGCACAGCCCCGAGTGGGTCTGAGCGAGGAAACTGCAACAGAAGAGACACCAAAGAGAAGCCAAGGAGCCCTCAGTGATGTCCCTCAGATGTGTCCAGAGGCACGAGGACACCCCGGGAGCTCTGCCCATGAAGCACTGGGGACAGGGATGAAGCCACAGGTGCCAGCCTCACCCAGCTTGGATCTGCCCATCTCAATCCATGCCAGTGCAGCCAAGGACATCCTCTGCTTGAGGGGATAAATACAGTGTAATATTCAATATGTGGGACAGCACAGCTACAGCTGGGACCTGCCAGGGTAGCAGCATGGCTCAGAATTCAGGCCAGAACAGATTTTTAACAAAATGCAGTTCTTACACCTTCAGATTACTGTTCCTGACACCAGGATCTTCACCACCACAATCACCACTCACTGGAGTCCCTGTGCAAACCCATTCAGTGGGATCATTTGTAACATGGGCCATCAGGCATCTGACATTTTAGAAGTGAAACAAAACAGAATTTTTCTAAGTCAGTATCCACCCATATTCGAAGGGAAGCGAGTGAAAAGGTGACAGATGTTCTGCATGGAGGCAAATACAAACTTTAACACAACATAAAATGTGTGAGAATGATTTAAACCCAATTGCAAAATTAATCATTGGAGGTTTAAAATGGTAAAGCACCATTTGGGCTTTAAAGAATGTTCAAAATAAAGAAAATAACTCAGGTATTTATTGTTTTGCTTCCATTTACATTGATGCTATAAATAGCTGACAAGAAATGATGACAAATAAGCTATTGTAACCCTCTGGGAGTTTATTAGGTCATTTGTGAGAGGTCTGAATAGAGTCATTTGTTGCCCTCAGGTGTTTGAGAGTCTCTTTACCCTTGGGAAAGGAATTTAACAAAGGAGTGTATTTCAAAGAAGGCACTCTGTGTTTTCCACCCTTTTTCTGAAGTGTTTTCAAACACACTCCAAGCTAAAAATCCTCAGAAGTGAGAAAAGGAGGGATATATCAGATGACCCCTGAAGCAGCTGACAATCCCAGGGAGCAGAAGACATGGTCGGATTTTAGATGCTTGAATCCCAAATACATTTTCACTATAGGAGGCCCTGATTTATTTTTGCCCCACCCACTGGGTGCAAACTTTGAAATGCACAGTACAAAAGTGTTGGACTAATGCCCTACTTGCTTTTTGTTATTTGGCTGAAATGTGACATGTCTTATTTTTTGTCTGCTTCCAAAAACACGGGGCAGGTCCTTTGTTACAAAAGACATTGCATCTGCCTTAATCTATGTATCTTCTTAATTAGCTAGAGCATCAGCATTTGTGGAGGCTGTAATAAAACAGGTTGTCGGGCAATGGCAATCCAGCCATCAAAATGAATGTGCCAAAACAGCTTTAAGGGAAAAAACAACAGCGGGTTTGATTGCCCAGGGAGCATCCAGGTAATCTCTGCTCCAAAAGCCACGGCCCAGCCAGTCCCTTCATGGGATGAAGGGTGGAAAGGAAGACCAGGGGAAAGGAAAAATGAAATTTCGTCTGTGTCTGTATTTTTTTAAGTGAAATTTAGGTCACGGGTCCCACAGAGCAAACAGTTTTAGCATCATCCATCTCGGCTGTAGTCCAGAAGGTGCAATCAGGTGAAGTCACCAGCTCGTTATTTCTGTTTAAAATACTCAGAGATGAAAATCTGTGGAAGTTATAAGGTTAACAGTGACAGGGGTGAAATAACTCAGTCTAACTAAGTAGAGCAAATTTGCACTATGGAAGTCTTGAATGCAGCAGTTGATGGAGATTGGGTAATAAACAAGACTGGGGGTTTTGTTTTTCTTTGAAGGCTGTTGCTGATGGATCCAAGACAAGACTTAATATCTTTTGTTTCAGGAAAAGCATCCTTCCTGTACAAATTTTGGTTAAAATAACTTCTGGTTGTGGTGTTTATCAGAGGAGTGAGTCAGACAGAAGTAAGGAAACCACAGGCTAACACACAGTGCAAAAACCTGATTTTGATTAGGGAGCTGACACAAGGACAGCAGTTAGGACAAGTGTCACAGGCACCTCTGGCTGAAAGAAGGGCAAGTGGGCTCACTGGATTCATTGATTGGGACAGGGATATGTAAAATAACAGAAAGTAGAATTCAGCATGGATTTTTCTTCTACCATCATTTTGTCATTGATTTCAAAGTAATGCTGCTCGCTGTGCCAGCACCACTGCTCTGCCCTTCACCCTGCTTGTCACCAGCAGTACAGGAAAACCACAAATGGCTCAGAGATTTTTGTATTTTGGTATCAGGACTGAGCTGTATTTCTTGCTCTATACAACCACGTATTCTATTTGTCAGTCTAAAACCGTAAGCCTGGTTTTGGTGGGAACCATTAAAAACTCTCGAAGTTTGGAAATAAAAATGGTATCCTTCTAAAAAAAAAGATTTTTAAAAAATGTACTTAATGACTTCTGAGGCTGAAAACTGGTGGCTTCTATTTTACTGGGAGGCTGGAAGATTTCAGTGTGTTTTTATAGTTTCTGCCAGTCTCCTTTACAGCATCAGGCAGAAGTTAATGTTTGAGAATGAGAGAAACAGAACAAAGCAAAGTGAACAGAACCTGTTTTCAAAGCACCTTTCAATTTTCTGGATGGGGTTTGTTTCCCTTGACAGAAGTCTGAATGCAGTGGGCATTTCTGACCTACATTTTTGGGAGCTGAGCATTGCCCGTGTGTACATAACTCACGGCAAAACACTGTCTGTGTTCTCCCTGCTGGCAGGCAGGGATTTGAGCACTCCCAGCACCCTCCAGAGATGGCTACAGAGGTTCCCACATCATCCCAGACATGGTCCTGCAGATCTGGCTGCTGTGTAACTCTTCTCTCACAGAAAAACCCACTTCCAGCAGTTTACAGCTACAACAGAAACTAACCACGTATCACAAACTCTGCACCCGAGTTTGGGGTCTCAGGAGTAAAGATGCCTGGGTAGCAGACTGAGCTCCCCCCAGTAAATGAGAGGAGCCCCAAACTGGCCAGTCTAACATCTGCTGCAGGACTGGAAGCCCTGTGTGCCCTTCCTGTCCTGGGATGGATGCAGGCTGGCACAGGGGGGGCTCTGCAGGGCAGCAGCAGTGCCCCAGTGCCCGCGCTGGCTCAGGCATGAGGCTGCTGCCCTGTTTCCACCACTCTCAGAAATGATTTCCTGCCCTTATTCAGGGCTTCAAGAGCGTACTGTCACCCACTTAGACTCCACTTGAACCCTCTCTCAAGTGAATGCCCTCCAGCTCTTGTCTTCAAACAGTGCTGTCCATCCTTTTTGATCATACAACTCATGTAGATTTTTCAAAGGCAGAGCTGATGCTCACGGCCCCTCTTCTCTCCTGCTTCCTGATTTCTTGACTGAACTCGCTGTGCATTCAGTTCACAAGTCATTCATGCAAATAAGGCACTGCATACTCAAAAGATGTCCAAGATGAGGAATAGCTGAAATCAGACTGCTCCTACTGGAATAATTCATGTAGCCCACATATCTTTTGCTTAGGCTAAACTTGAGAGCACACAAAAACTTGCTTGTCAGTAGGCAAATATTTTAACTGTGACTACAGCTTGTTCCTGGCTGCCACTCACTCCTGGTTACTCTCTCTCTTTATGGGTCTTTCCATATCTTGCCCATATTGTCCTGGATGCACCCACAGACCGCATGCATCCAGCCTGGAGAAACTTATTTACTCCTAAGCTGCCTCTGGGGCAAAGAACCCAAGGAGTTTTGGCAAGGCAGTTTTTGTGCTGGAAAAGTACAGAAGAGTAACTTGGAGTGCCTGGAGAAATCTCTAATCAAAAAGTTCATTGAAATTAGGCACCTTCAAGAATGGAGATGAGCAGGAGATGCCAGCATCAGCTCGGTGCAATTGTGTATTGTACACTGCAAGCACACACACTCTGCTCCTCCATCCACATCCACGGAAAGCTCGTCACATAAACAGTTTAGGTAATTAAACCCCATGTATTTATTTCTGGAACCCTTAGAATAAATTAGGAGCTCTGCAGAAACCCACCACAGTCCCAGTAGATGAAGCCTTGCCTGCTGTCTCTTACCAAAATGACCCAACCCTTAAGGTGGGGCAATTGAAATTCAGCTGCTGGTACTATTCTACAGCAGAATTAGTTCAGTTGTGAGAGCTGATTCCCACCAGACAATGACTCCTGCCAATTCCCCTGGCCATGCTGACATCTGTGTTAGTAATTCATCACACGAATGTGAGAATGAGCTATTCTGGAAACCAAACTCTGGTGCAGGAGGCAGTAAGAAATGTGTTCAGATCCTGAACTGAAATGCATCCTTGGGATCTGAGGTTCCAACTTTGGAAGCACCTAAGAAATGAAGCCATTCCATTTCTTTCTCATTCTTATGATCACCACCAGGGAAATCAGATGCCATTCCTGGATGGGGATCAGCTCACCCTGTTCGTGTGCTCCCAGTCCCTCCACAGCTCTGCTTCAGTGCACTGCCTCAGCTGTGAGCCCCGTGAGGCTGGAACATTACAGAATGAAACAATGCACTCCTCTTTCCTTCTCAGGCAACCTTTGCTTCCCTTCATGATGTGGTGCCTGTTTGTAATTCCTGTTACACGTTGGAGAAATATCCTTCCATAGCGACAGATGTGCTCCTTTAAATATGCAGCAGTAGAGATTGAGCCCTATTAATTTTAATTTACTGTGTTATATATTAGATCATTGTGATTGATTAATTCTAAATAAGAGATGCTAAAATAAGATTTAAGGAAAAGGTTTAAAATTGAAATTAAGCCTTCATTATTCTGGTGCTCAGCAACTTAAAATGACAGCGTCTGAAGCAAAGTGCTGGGACAGTACTGAAATGTTCATGTTGTCATAGAGAGGGCAATACGAGATGACAAATGTGACTTCAGGTCTTGACAGACAAATATGGGAGGAAGAAATAAGAAACTTACGAGTGTCTTTGACATACTGCAGCAAAGTCTCTGAAAAGTTTGAACCCTCAAAGAAAGTCTACAACTGCTGGCCAGGATCTTAAAGCATCCAGGAGTCTGGAATCCCACGGAACTGAAGGTGGGTCAGTAGAGAATTAAATGCTCCCCTCTGTTTTGGTATCATTGCAGCACAGAATTCACAAGCACCTGAGCTAAAACCTGCTTCCTTTCCAGGCAGCCTGGCACAGACTCTGCTCTGTGCAAACACACACGTGTGGCTTTGCTTAGCCAGGCTGCAGGTAACCACCTCTGCCCTGCTCCCCAGGCAGGCAGGTGCTGTGTGAGGTGTAACTGCTACCCCTGCTGCAGGAAGTACCCCAGAAAAGCCAAGTTTTCAGGAGTACAATGGTCTGTCTTAAGAATTGTATTGTCTCTGGATCACTGACATGAACGAAGCAGTAGCATGTGAGTAAATACTGCCACGGGTGGAAGAAGTACATGTTCAAATGCAAATTCCTTTGAAAAAGGTCAGGGAGCACCAAGTGTTGGGGTTTTATTTTCCTCATAAATACAAAACCAGTTGCCTTCATGCAATAAAAGGTTCAGATTAAATAAGCTGCTATGGAAACAGAGCCCAGGGTGTGTGGTTTGGTGGATGCAGGTAGCCAGGTGTGCAGAGCGTGTAGAAACGTGTCTGGCTCTCAGCTCTGCTCTTCCACCCTTTCCAGCCCTGCACCCCCCACTCGTAGGGAGCCAGCAGCAAAGTGCTTTTTCTAAAACTTTACTGCTACACTGAGGAATTCACTCTGCCTTTTGTAACTCAGGACATCACTCATGGATTTGTGTTCTTGGTTGTCACGGGTGTGTACTCGTCAGATAACCAAGAACTCGACCCATCTTTCAGAAGAAATTCTTGGAATACTGAACCTGGGAATTCCCTGCTTAGGCAGTGCTCTGGGTGCTGGCTGTGGGTCTGACACTGAGCACAGGGCAGCGGCCACCCTGCCCTCGGTGCCCGTGCCAGTGCCACCAACACCCTGCCCTCGGTGCCCGTGTCAGTGCCACCAACACCCTGCCCTCGGTGCCTGTGCCAGTGACACCAACACCCTGCCCTCGGTGTCAGTGACACCACCACCCTGCCCTCGGTGCCCGTGTCAGTGCCACCAACACCCTGCCCTCAGTGTCA
>VZRV01006478.1:589251-648751 GCA_013398115.1 Falcunculus frontatus | reverse complement strand
CAGTGACACCAACACCCTGCCCTTGGTGCCTGTGCCAGTGACACCAACACACCAACACCATGTACCACCTTGGTGCCCGTGTCAGTGACACCAACACACCATGGCCATGGACAGCCTCAGTGCCTGTGTCAGTGACACCAACACACCAACCCAGCTCTGGGTGCCCGTGTCAGTGACACCAACACTCCAGCCCAGCCCTGTGCCCACGCACGACCTCGGTGCCACCCGGCCACTCGTTCATTCTCATGCATGGCACTGAAAGAGGTTTCAGTGAAAACATTTCAAAAATGATTTTGCAACTTAAGAAAACATACTTCATTTCCTTTACCATGAAACCAAATTCACTGTACATTACAGCTTTAAAGCTGAGATCTAAGGTTCAGATCAACTCTTTAATCCTGACTGTGGCTTCGGGTACTTCCTGATATTTATGAGAAATGCTCCAGGCCTGCAGCTGGGCTTTGAACAAAAAAATAATGAACTTCGTTGACTGTGAACAAAGTTCTACACTATTTTAAAGAAAGTTAAGCTGTGACATTTTTTAATCCAACACTAAATCACATAACCCAAATTCTCTGCATAATTCAGGAATGTTCAAAGCAATAAAAAGACAATTAGATCAAACTGGGTTGCTAAATGAGCTGAAATCAATCTATCTAAACTTGATAATTCTTGCTCGTTTCTCTCCTGAAATACTCTCATTTTAATATATAATATCTGAATCAAAATACTGTTTCAGTTCTATTCTAACATACTCCATACACTAACTCTCCATCTCCTCTTGCTAGTTAAAAATATAGGTAATAAAGGATATCCTACAGAATACACATCTGAAAGAATTTCATCCTTATTTAGAGAATATGGTTTACAAATCTAATTACAGTATTAACTTCTGGAGGCCTTGTTCCTGTCTGTATAACGTGACTTCTCCATTTAATACAGCTGTTACTGAGAACTTATGCCAAATCACTTCTTGCTCACTTCCTTCAGGATTTGCACACAAAGTAAATGTCAGCAAGGCCTGATCTGAATTTTCAACGGGCAGAAATTAACAGAAAATATCAAGATGATAGAGCACAGGAAATTTTGGCAGGGATATGATGGTGGGTAAGTAAGAGGCCATTTTCTCTTGAGGAAAAGGGGGCTCATGGCACAGTGTGACACACAGGGCCTGGAGTGAGCAGGGATCAGATGCCCCAGTGAACAAGGAGCACACCAGCCCCAACCCCAGGCTGCCTCTGCTCACACACAACAAACTGGTGTCAGGGAACAGGGGAAAGTCCTACACCTCCTCCTAGAGAAGAGCAAGTGATGCTGTAAGAGAAGAGATACAAAGAATAAGGGCTCAGGCAAAAGGAGTAAGAATCTGAGGGAAAAATCAGAAATTAGGGATGAAAAAAAGCTGAAAAGATGAAAACCATGATATTTGTTATGCAGTTGTGTATTATCTCCTTAGTAGCAATTTTTTTTCTTTTCTGTGACATGCCTTTTACTTTCTCTTTTGGGATGTAAATAGTGCTTTTTGTCCCCCATCTCCAGCCAGGGCAGTAAGTAAATCAGGCAGGGGAACATCAGTTCCTCTATCCCAAGGACCACTGCAGGAAATGAAATGTGATGCTCAAAACTCGCTCTGGGAAGAAGCAAGGCTGTTAGCTCATGAGACAGTATTTCAGGTACCAGACAGTCTTTAAAACTTTGCCTCTCTCACTTCAGAAAACAACTAACTAAGAATGTAAAACCACTGTGGTCCAGACTCACAACCAGTTAATACCTACCACAGGAACTTGAATTCCAATGCTTATTTTTGAGAAATGCCCATTTGAAAATTTCTTAACAAATATTAATGAGATTCAGGAGCAATGTGTTGGACTTCTAAGAACCTAGACACACATGTGAGTTACTGAGTTCTGTTCTGAAGGATTCCTTGTTTCCTCTTGCTTCAGCACAGCAAAGGATGGGTTTTATTCTGCTCTCTTGAGGTGGTGCCTTTTCTGGGGTCAGAACCAAAAGAGCTGGTGATACCTGGTCATGGTGTTACAAGGAATATGTGAAGGTAACAGCTCAACCTGCACTGTGAGGCATTTGTAATACACTTAAACATCATCCTGAAGGTAGTGAAGTGTTTTCCTTACTGTGTGCATTGCAGTCACTTATTTATTTACCATCCAGGATCCCACAGTGCTGCGAACTACACGAGTTAACAGCTGTCTGCTGGTACAGTTCCTGGCTCCTGCCTCCTCAGGCATCTTTTTCCTGTTTATACTTGCACATCAAATGGGCCTTTGGAAAAATCCCTGATTTCCTTTTGTTCTGTTTTCTTTGTTCTGTTTCCATGCGGTCTTTTCCCCTTTGGAGATGACATGTATGGGAAATGGCTTATTGTAGCAACAGGAGACAGAAGGCAAAAACAATTGCATCACGGGTAAAGCAAACATCAAAGCAGAGTCCAAGCCAAAGAGCTGTGAAAAAAAATATTTCATATGTGGTATTTCGATGTGTTGAGGTCCAGTTTGGGAGGGTTTTTGGCAACACAAAAAATAAAATGCAAACAGTTAGCATGTTCCAAACCTTGTTTGTCTCGGTGTTTCTGTGAATCAGCCTGGGCTAAGGACACGATGGACCTGCTGCCTTTTCCACATTTCCTCTGACTATGAAAATCCTCTAAAGCTACCTGTACAGCCAGTTTTAACTGGATTGAATTGTTTAAAAAAAGCAAGTCTGAAAGACTGTGAACCAAACTGGAACCCATCTTTCACTAAGTACTAATTAACTGTCTGACAGCCCACGTATAAAAATTAGAGTGCTTATTGTTGATGTTTATTTTCACTTTATAAGGAATTGCTGTAGGTAGCCAGCCTGATTAAGTACTTTTAACAACTCCCTTCTAAAGATAATTAAGTTCTGCAGTGAAATGTAAGGAATTTGGCATAAAAAAAACATTAAGCAGGCAGATATTTTAAATGAATAAACAAACATAACTCTTTCCAACACATACATTCTGCTTTCTCATGATTTACATAACGTAAATGACTTTGACAACATCTTTATATTCTGTTTATCTTAAAATACTGCTGAACCAAAAAAATCTGCATATTGTGTTTCTGCAGCTTTAAACCTCTGACCTACTGGAGAGTTCTGCAAGCTACAGAGCAATAAAAGTTGCCACTGTGGGTGGAGAGCCCATGGCAAGGAGTAATCACTGCTCTTAAAAGCACTGAACATGCCACATCTAAGTGTATGCACTGAGTTTGTTAAATATTTATCCAGATTTGTATGCGAATAATGAAAATCACATGCTAAAAGTACTTCAGCTATCTTTTAGCAGCAACACCCACACTTTTGTAATTCAAAAGCTCTTATTTTTAACTTCTGAATCTGGCTGCCCAAGTGGGTTGCTGGGCTGACACAGTAAGCACAAGAAAACTGGCTTTGTGGACAGACTGACAATATAAATTAAACAAAGAGAGATATTCCTATTATTTAAGTATTAATGTTAACAATGTCACCCACTTCTACCTGGAATAGCAGAGAACAAGGAAAAGGAACCTTGTTCACTGCAGGTACCTCAGAAATTGTAAATGACCTCATGAGATCAGAGTGGTCTTTCACAAAGGTAAGTATTTAATTAGGTAATGTTTTCTCTCATCCGTCGAACTCGGTGTCTCCAAACACATCACAGCCATCTGACCTTTAAGCAAAGGCACACCTGTAAAAACAGAAATAGTGCACGTGAACCCTGGTGCCATCTACATATCCTGTCTCCCGTGGAAAAGCCTGCTAGAGAGGTAATTCCCACTTCAGAGCGCTTCCTCCCAGGTGGGAAGGTTTGCTAGCTCTGTTGTGAAGTCCAAAACACAAGTTATGATTCTCTGTAACAGCCATGGCAATTGGGTCAGCCTCAGCACTTAGAAAAAGCTGCTTTTCCCCCTTTGATTGCTGGGCTGCTGGAGAATGTCCCTCTGGAAGGAGGGTCACTCATGGGGTTTGAACTGCTGATGCTCGACCAGGTTGTGTCACATCACTCCTGGTGACACTTCTGTGCTCAGCTCCACTGCCAGCAGTGGCCCTACTCCCGTGGCAGCGAGGAAGAAGTTACGCTTATTTTTATTTATCATTTAATAAAGTCAAAGTAAAAACTCCTTGTAATAGATCTTTTTCTGATGAGGGTTGTGTTTCATCGTTTTATGGTTCCATGTCAGTTTGATTAGTCAGTTAAGAAGTCACGATTTCTAAAAACATACATTTATTTTATTGCTGTGAGATACAGAGCATGAAGTGCATGCATATGATGGGCATTAATTGGAAACACTTTAAAGTATTTTAAATGTATCAATAGGTTTTCACGTCCTGCGTCTGATTGATTTTAAATTTTCCAAAATACATTCATTTGGCAAATGTAGATACTATCAACAGAAAGAAACCTCAGTGCTGATAAAGGGGGTCACTGGGGAGTGGCTGGAGTGTCTGAATTGCAGGGTCAGTCACGCTTAAGGTAAGTCAGGCTTAAACACGAACAAAGTACAGCCACGGCTTTAAGGTGCCGAGCGACGCTGCCCTTCGCCGGAACAACGTCAGGTTTTATTTCTTGTTTGACTGCTCCACCTCCTGGTGAACTGAAATTTACCATTCAAGCAACAGGTTGGATGAGGAGGAAATCACTTTTAGCGGGAACATTCTCCTCACGTTCCTCCCATGTAACACGGGGTGCCAGCCCTGCAGCGGGCACCGCCAGGGCCTCACATGCAACAGGGCACCAAATACAGCAGGGCATCAAATACAGCAGGGCACCAAATACAGCAGGGCATCACACACAGCAGGGCACCAAATACAGCAGGGCATCAAATACAGCAGGGCATCAAATACAGCAGGGCATCAAATACAGCAGGGCATCAAATACAGCAGGGCCTCACCCACAAGGCATCACCCACAGCAGGGCATCACCCTCAGGGCCTCACACACAACAGGGCATCAAATACAGCAGGGCATCACCCACAACAGGGCCTCACCCACAGCAGGNCAGGGCATCACCCTCAGCGCCTCACCCACAGCAGGGCATCACCCTCAGGGCATCACACACAGCAGGGCATCACCCTCAGGGCCTCACCCACAACAGGGCATAACCCACAACAGGGCATCAAATACAGCAGGGCACCAAATACAACAGGGCATTAAATGCAACAGGGCATCACCCCCAGGGCCTCACACACAACAGGGCCCCGCACAGCCCCGCTCCCCGCACACAGCACGGTGCCAATGCCCCGGGTTCAGCCCCCGCACAGCCCCGCTCCCCGCACACAGCACGGTGCCAATGCCCGGGTTCAGAGCCCCGCACAGCCCCGCTCCCCGCACACAGCACGGTGCCCACGCCCCGGGTTCAGCCCCCGCACAGCCCCGCTCCCCGCACACAGCACGGTGCCAATGCCCGGGTTCAGAGCCCCGCACAGCCCCGCTCCCCGCACACAGCACGGTGCCCACGCCCCGGGTTCAGCCCCCGCACAGCCCCGCTCCCCGCACACAGCACGGTGCCAATGCCCGGGTTCAGAGCCCCGCACAGCCCCGCTCCCCGCACACAGCACGGTGCCCACGCCCCGGGTTCAGCCCCCGCACAGCCCCGCTCCCCGCACACAGCACGGTGCCAATGCCCGGGTTCAGAGCCCCGCACAGCCCCGCTCCCCGCACACAGCACGGTGCCCACGCCCCGGGTTCAGCCCCCGCACAGCCCCGCTCCCCGCACACAGCACGGTGCCAATGCCCGGGTTCAGAGCCCCGCACAGCCCCGCTCCCCGCACACAGCACGGTGCCCACACCGCGGGTTCAGAGCCCCGCACAGCCCCGCTCCCCGCACACAGCACGGTGCCCACACCGCGGGTTCAGCCCCCGCCGCCACCGCGGGCACGGCCGGAACTGGCACCGCCGTGAGGGCGGGGCAAGAGCCGCCCCTCGGCTCCCTTCGTCACTCTCCGGCGGCTGTCGGCAGCCAATCGGGGCAGAGCGCGCCTTCCCGCCTCGCCCCGCTGTCGCGTGCTGTGCGGGCGCCGTGCTGAGGGCGCGGCGGAGCCGGGGCTGCCCCGGGCCCGGCCTGCGAGACGGGCAGCGGCTCCAGCGGGGGCAAAATCGTGCGGGGGCCTGGCGAAGGCGGCTTGCTGTCTACAGGCGGGGTAGGAGCAGTGTCCCCGTGCGGCCCGAGGGCAGGCTGAGGTAAGGCCGAGGGCTGGGCGGTGTGCGCGGGTGCGGGAAAGGGGGGCGACTCTGGTTGGGGATTTTGGCCCCACAAAGTGCTCGAGGCGGGCACGGAAGCTGGGGCCAGGCCCTCGGGGCAGGAAGGGTGGCTGTGAGTGGGGCGGGACTGACCAGGCCGCAGCGCTGGCAGCTGCTCCGGAGCAGTGTGCTCTGCTCGCTTCTGGTGTAAGGTAACAAATGAGGCTGAATGGAGTCTCCAGTGAAACTTGCAAGTAACATCAGAAGGCCCTGGGTTACGCTTGGCCGAGGCTGCAGGTCCTGCCGTGCTCTTCAATCTGATCGACTCAACAGCTTCGGATTTGTGGCGGCCTGTGCCAGCCCGTGCAAACCTGGCTGAGACAGCTTCCCCATCCTCCCGGCATGGCTCTGTTAGTGTGGAGACCCGAGCAGGGAGTTCTGCAGGGATGGGTGTGTTTTACTGAGCCAGCTGGAGTTAAAGCGGGGCAAATGCAGTAGTGCTGCTCATAATATTTATTGGCATAAGGATGGGGAAGGGGAAGATAGAATATTAATGCTGTAGGTTGCTTGTTTTAGAAGATGACAGGAAGAGCCAGAGCCAGAGGAAGACCTCCCAGACAGGGATCTTCTCTTCCTCCCGCAGGAGATGCAGCTGTAAGTTGGTTTTCTTTCTAATGAGCGCAGCCAGGATTTGAAATGTCATACCTAACCTACTTCCTATTTTAATATCAGTCAGATATGTTAGATGTTATATGTGTGTATGCATATATTCTCTTGGGTGTATAGTTAATATAACTCCATTTTATTAAGGACATTTTATTAAGTTTCCAGTAACATGAAACTCTGAATTGTGGCATTGCTTGTGGCTGAAGGCTGCAGTTCTTCCAGCCATGACGCTTTTTAGTATTATTTATTCACTAGACACTAAAATTACAAAAGACATTTTTATAGAATAGCTGGTCAGTTACCTGAGGTATCAGAGGGGCTCTAGAAAATGCAAAGTCCATAAATTTTAGTTAGAACTTGGAAAGAGGAGATTTGCATTAGCTATTCGTTAAATGAATAATAACCTAGAAAAAGAATTTCCACACTCAAGTATTTTTGAGTTAAAGTGTAGAGTGATAACTCTGCTGCTTAGGAGAGGAAAGAAAAGATTTAAACTTAGGTAACTCTTGCCCTCGAGTATTTGAATGCTGTCTCCTTAGTGCACGTTGTGTTGTACCCTTGGAAGCACGCTGTTTGTTCCCACCTGTGACAGGTCCAGCAGGGTGTGCCCAGCCAGCTGCGCGGCCTCCAGCAGCTCCCACAGCTCCAGCAGCTCCAGCAGCTCCCACAGCCCCAGCAGCTCCCACAGCTCCAGCAGCTCCAGCAGCGCCCACAGCCCCAGCAGCCCCAGCAGCTCCCACAGCCCCAGCAGCTCCAGCAGCTCCCACAGCCCCAGCAGCTCCAGCAGACCCAGCAGCTCCAGCAGCCCCAGCAGCTCCATGTTCCTCCAGCACAGTCGGAAGAGCCCGGGGGCCACGGGTGCCTGCGTGGCTTTGAGAGCGTCCTGCAGGAGAGGAGGCCAGAAGGTCAGAAAGGCTGAGAAATCCAGCGTCCACAAGAGCACGTGTTTCGAACAGAATACGATTAAGATATTCTTTAGATTGTGTTTCTCTTTTTTATTTTCAAAGTGAGATTTATTACTAAGATTTGAAAGATGTTTGCTACATAGCAAAAGCTGAAACTTAGCGTTTTGTGATTACTCTTAAATTTATCTAAATGCCTTTCAAGATTGAATTGTATTTTATATTTTTATTTATGTAATATATAACAGTATATATGTTATGTATTACTTGATTGTGATTCTCCCTCAAATTTTAAACCATAGGATTACAGGTTTCCTCGGGACTCCAGGATTTGTCTTTAAGAGATAGGGGTGGACGTCGTAGAGATTTCCATGACCTTGGGGTAAATACTCGGCAAGCCATGGTGCACGTTCAAGAATCCAAAACGGGTATGTTTAAATTAGACTGTAGACGTACAATTCGAAATGAAAGAGAGTTTGCTTTATTTCTGCTCTTAGTTTCCCCTGGAGAGCCAAGTAAAAAAAATCTTTAGAGTGTATTAGAAAAAGATAAGAAGTTGTTCCTGGTACCTGAAGAAGAACACGGAGAGTTTTTCTGACAGCTGAAGGCTTTACAGAAAGCTCCAGTGGGTGGATGAGTGTCTGATAACAGCGTGCCATAGCTCACTGAGGCACAACACGACTGACCTCTAATCTTTGTCTGAATGCCATCGCTTTAAAAAAATTTTCTCAGGGCCGTTGAATGACTATAAACTGGTAACGTTTTGTAACTGTTTCCGTGTTTGCCTGTTATTTCAGGTTTTTCGGGCAGAATGATAAAACTGACCACAAATCACTTCCGCCTGACGTCGCGCCCGCAGTGGGCTCTGTACCAGTACCACGTTGGCTACAGCCCCGAGATGGAGGCGCGGCGGCTGCGCTCGGCTCTGCTCTTCCAGCATGAAGAGCACATTGGAAAGACCCACGCCTTTGATGGGTCAATATTGTTCTTGCCAAAGAAACTAGAGAATAAGGTATGATATGAGAATACTGTTTTATTTTTCATTTTGGTTTGCATTTCATGATGCTTGTCGTTTCTTGCTAGGTAGGGTGAAGTTAGGGAATTGATGTCCCACAAGCAGTGTTTAGTTGGATTGAATATAGCAGTATAAGCTAATTTGTTTGTGTAGAGAAATTTGGTAATAAATGTCTGGTTCTAATGCTTAATTTCTGCAGGCTAGAATCATGCTCTGCACAGACTTGGATAGTACAGACAATATTTCTCCTTTAGTTTCCTTTGTACTTGTATCTTTCATAACTTCTCTGTTCTAACACTCACGGAATTGGGAGGGTGAATGAGTTGGGTGTATGTGGCAAGGTTTTGGTAGCAGGAGGGGTCGGGGTGGCTCCTATGGGAAGGGGTCAGGGTCAGCCCTGTGTTGTGCACAGTCATTGCCAGCCAGCTTCAGAATGGACCCATCACAGGCCAGAGCTGAGCCCATCAGCAAAGGTGTTGGCACCTCTGTGTATTTAAAAAGGATGGAGAAATTCCAGAGCAAAGAAAAATCTGAGAAGAAAGGAGCACCAGAGGGAAAACATCTCTGCACTGATGGTAACCCCTGCCCTCTGTGCCTTGTGCCACTCATTGCTTCACTGGAGGGACTGAGTGTAGCCAGTGCTGTTCACAGAGGGGCCACAGGAGTCCAGAGTGAAGCTGAGTTTGGAAAAGGGAGAGGGGGAAGATGTTTTCACTATGTGTGCTAATCTTTGTCTTCTTGCTTCCCAGTACCTGAATCAGTAATTAAATATATATTAGTTGGCAATGTGTTAAGTTTATTTCCTCAAGCTGAGTCTTTTTCTTGTCATGGTAATTGGTAAGTGATGTCCCTGCCTTCACCTTGAGTTCAGCTGCTCTGGGGATAGCCCCCTTCTACCCCATGAGTTGTCTTCACCCAGATGAGCAGGGCCTTTCAGGTTGTAGTTCACAGTCCTAGTGGAAGATTGAATCCCCGTCTCAGTTAGTCTTGAATTATTGCTTAGAATAAGATGGCTAACTCCAGTTTGGTATTACTGGAGCAAAATCCAGATACAGCCTTTTTTGCTCTAGTTTTGTTAACCTCATTTCACTTCCTCAGGTTACTGAACTGTTCAGTAGGACTCGAAATGGGGAGGATGTGAAGATAACAGTCACATTGACTAATGAGTTGCCACCTACTTCACCTACTTGTCTGCAATTTTACAACATCATTTTTAGAAGGTTTGCCGTACAAGTTGTGTCTTTATAAGAACTCATTCTGAAAATATTTGAGTTAAGTTTTTCCATTCCAGGGAACAGGCTACAACAAATAAGTATTATAAATACAAATTTTTAAGCCTTTCTGGCTACTGTTACTGTGGGGCCAACCACATCTGGCAGTACTGTAATGTGCATTTGTGTGTGTTTCTGGCCCATGTTCGTGTGAAAGGAGTTTATGCTGTTGTAGGCAGTTAAAACACCCTACCCTCCTTTTGTGTGTATGGGTTTGCCTCTTAAACCAAATAATAGAGCAGGACACTGAACTGGCAAATTCCTTTCTTGTGGCTGTAGTCTTTCCTCTTAACCTTGGTCCCTGGACTGTGTGGTTCATCTGAGACACAGCCTATTTGGGCTGCTACCTTCTGCTGCTTGGTGAAGGGTTGGGTTGGACGTGAACTTACCTCACCTGATTGTTGTTAGTAAGTGTTCATGACCTTTATAAATTGAGTGTAATGAGAAGTTCATGTGTTACGTAGTCAGAGAACAATGAGTTTGTGCCATAGGGATTTGTGATAAACTGAACAATGATAATAATGCTAAATAACATCCATGTTTCCATTTCTAGGCTTTTGAAGATGCTGAATTTGCAGCAGATTGGACGTAATTATTACAACCCCAGTGATCCAGTCAGCATCCCTAATCACAGGTTTGGCAGAAATACCAGGGGTGCTGGCTGTCAGGGGGTGTCCTTGTTCCCTGCAGGATCCCTGCAGTGTGCCTGGGGTCCCGTCATGTGGCTGTGGTGCACTCCCTGCCATTAACCTACCCTACACAGCCTGGTTGATGGAAGGAACTGGGCAGTGTCCTGCTGGATAAACTGCTGGTCTTTCTCTTTTAAAAGCATCCTGAACACCTACACACTTTGTCTGTGAGATGTTTAATAGCATGAAATGGATTTCTTCGCTTTTGAGGCATCCTTTCTTTCACTCAGTTATAGCTGCATCATTCAATCGGTCTTATTTAAAGCTGACTAAAGATAGCTATCTCTAAAATATTTTTGCTTTTGTTAACCTTCAAGAGCTTGTTTATATTTGGGTAATGGTTTCTTTGTGCCTTCAGGGCTCTCTGGTGTCTGTGAAAATGGATGGGAATAAGGGGTGAGAATAGAGATGCTCTAAAGCACACTAAGATCTTGTGTGTTCTCTTTTGCCAGGTTGATGGTGTGGCTGGGCTTCACAAGTTCCATCCTCCAGTATGAGGAGAACATCATGTTGTGTGCAGATGTGAGCCACAAGGTTCTCCGTGGGGAGACAGTGCTGGATACTATGCACAGCCTTCACTCCCAGGTTGGAGAGGAAAGATTTAGAGACACCTGTGCTAAAGAGCTGATTGGTTTAATTGTTCTCACAAAGTAAGTCTTCTTGTTGTCTTGGAGAGCTCTTTATGCTCCATGTCCTGAAGTATGGAATAAAGCATCAGAAAGCATGAAAATGCTGTCATTGTCAAGCTAGCAAACTGATCAAGGTGACAGCATTTACAAAAGCAGGAAGTATACACTGGTTTTCTTTTGGTTTTATTACAGTTCAGCTTCTGGTAGAATTGAGAGCCTATTACAGTTGAAAACTTGAAGTTATTGCTTCTGAAAGGAGCAAAACTTTCAACTTAGATGAGTAATGAGATTAACTTTGTCATCCCACAGTTGTATTTCTCTTCTATTTGAATTAAGATTTAAACGAAAACTGATGAAATGTTTATGTAGGTACAATAACAGAACATACAGAATTGATGATATCGACTGGGATAACAATCCAAAGGGTACCTTTAGAAAATCAGATGGCTCTGAGATGAGCTTTGTGGAGTACTACAGAAAGGTATGAAGACTTCACTGTGTGTTTTATGCTTTAACTTGGAATGTTCAGTTATTGTTACAGATTTACTTAGGATGCATGGATTTGTAGTTCATAGTATTTTTAGCAGAATTTATTTAAATGACACTGTAATCTGAGATCAGTAACTAACCTGCACAGCATGGTTTGGTGGGAGCAGTCCATCCCAGTGAGAAGCTGGTCAGACAGAAAGGCCGGGAGGGCTGCACGGATGAGCAAGGCACTCTTGGGAAAACTCGAAAAGGAATCACATGGAAGGTGGGAGCAGGGACAGGTGGTCTGGGAGGAATGCAGATACCTTGTCACAGCATGCAGAGCTGAGGGTAGGAAAGCCAAAGCACCTCTGGAATTGAGGATCTGTCATAGCTTTTGTCAGATCTTTATGCATATCAGTTTCAACTGAAACAGGATGGAGCTTAACAAACAAAAAGCAAAATTTATGTTGCATATTCTACTTCAGGATGGAGTTCAAATTTTCTCTGCCTTTTTGCCTTTCCTGTGATCTCAAGTTTTTTTGTTTTTCAATGCAATCCTTTGGATGGGTTCTGAGATGGGGCTCTCTTCAAGAAAAACTATGAAGTAGGTTTGTTGACTGTCAACTTGTGTTACCTTTCTGTGGCTTGCTTTGGTGTTTTGGGTTTTTTTCTGTACTAAATTAGTGACTGCTAGACAAGACCAACTCTTGCCAGATGCAGGGAAAGGTTATGGAAAGGTTAAATTTCAGAAACTTCACCTGGGAGTCTTGTTTGATTCTTGTGATTTCTTGAATTAAATTGCTCTGTAGGGCAGGAGCTTTGTCCATTGCTGAACTGGAAGGAGCATCCTAATATTGAATTAGATACTCCAGATGATACTGCCTGAAGCAAGGCCCAAGCTTTGTTTCTGTTGTCTCTTACATGTCAATAGTTTGATGGCACCAGTAGAGAGAATTGTGCTTCCCTGCTTGGCCTTTTCTGACAAAACCAGTTCCTCTCAGATGTGCTAATTGGGAAAGGTTACTAGTTGCTTTTGATTTTGTTTTAGGAAAAATCCTCATTTTCTAAAGTGAGCATTATTATTCAGAAAACTGCTTGTTTGTTATGAGTAAACTAACATGCAGTCTGTATTTCTGATACAGCAATATAATATAGAAATTACTGATTGGATGCAGCCTGTCTTGATCAGTCAGATGAAGAGGAAGAGAGGGAACATACAAGGACCTGTGGCTCTGATTCCAGAGCTGTGCTCCCTAACAGGTGCTGTAGTATTTTTCCATATCAAAGCATCTGTCAAACCATCATGTCTACTGAAATGGGTATTCTGACAGCAGCCTTTTGCCAAGTTCAGGATAATTGTTTTGTTTGTATAAATGTGAGTTCAGGAACACATTCTGTAGCTAAAAGATTAGATATTTAAATGGGACGGGAAACTTCGAGGGGGTTTGTTGTTGCATAGTGTTTATGTATGGTGTTCAACATTGGCACACTGATAACTTGTAGAGTTTTGGTGGTAGAACTTCTGTTGAAAATAGAAATTTACTAGAAATTGATGATAATTTTGTAAGATACATAAATATGTGTTTTGCTCTGAGATACTCACTTTGCACTAGCAGTACCTGTCCATCTCAGCACTGTTTTGTTTTGATTTGAAAATGGAAATGAAGAGCTGCACTGACTTGTGTGGTTTCCTTTCAGGTGCAAAAATCTAGATTTTTTTTTCCTATGCCAATGGGAATGTATGCACAGGAAGCAACTGAAGAATTTGGTTACTACTGCCACCACTTCCTTTGTCTGCGGGACATTAATCTGCACAACCTGCAAGTTTAATTTTCATAGTCTTAGTCTTAACTTTGACTCAGAAAAGGCTTTGCTGTTCACAGGATTGACTGACAAGATGCGCAATGATTTCAGTATGATGAAAGACTTGGCCATTCACACACGGCTGCCCCCTGAGCAAAGGCAGCGCGAGATTGGGAGGCTTCTGAACTACATCCAAAAGTATGGCACTTTATATCCTCTATTTCTGTCTCGTGAAAAATTTGTATAACAAACTTCTTGCAGTAAAACTTCTGAAATCTTACTAGTTTCAAAAAAGTCAGCAAGAACAAATTTCTTACGTTTTTAATTCAAATCTTGTTTTTAAACAGAGATGACAATGTTCAGAAGGAACTCCGAAACTGGGGTTTAAGCTTTGATTATAAATCAGTGTCCTTTACAGGAAGAGTTGTTCAAGGAGAAAAGATCTTTCAATCAGGAAACATGGTAAATAATAAATCACCTTGTAAAACCTTCTGGGTGTCTCACTGATGAAACAAGTTCTTAAGGAAGGAAATTGTACTTTTTGGTTTATAAGTGAAGGATAAAGAGTGAAAACGTTATACACAAGTCTTTGTCCAAGCAGGAGACTTGCAGACTTTTTCAATTGTTGCCAAGTTCTGGTTAGAAACCCTTGAAGGCACTCCATTACAGTAGTGTTGTCCTTGAAAAACAGTCCTTCTGGCCTGTCTACCCTGTGTATCTATCCTTCAGATACACAGACTAGGAGAGTAGAGATGTTTCTAATTAGTTTCCATTTATTACAAAGGCACCAAGGCCTTCAGATGAAAAGCCACTCATTATTTCAGTTTAATAGATAGAATACAGACAGTCTATGTTCACTCACAGGTAGGATGACCAGTATGAATAATGTGGATTTGAATTAAGTCAGAGCATGTTTTAAAACATGAGATATTTGCTCTGTACTGGAGATTCTTGTTTTGGATGGTTGCTAGATGGACAAGGACATTTTGCACAGCTACACAGATCAAGATCTTGTATTTGGTAAAGCTTTTTTAATTCCTGCTATTCAAAAGATCTGCTGTCTTCTTTACAATAATACTTTTCTTTCTCTCAAGCAGTTACCTTATTAAAAAGAAAAATGGGATAACAATAAATACATCAAAAGCTTTGTCTTTATATCACAGAATCTGTGCAGCAAATAGTAACAACTTAATCAGCTAAAAATCCTAAGTATGTGTGGGTAATTAGGAATGAAGCATTTCAAGAGTATCATTTCTTTGTAGTACTAGATAAAGCTTATTTTAAATTTCTGATGATAGCAGTAAAGGAAGAGATAGTCGTGTGTTCTAGGCAGAAATGTTACAGCCTGCTCTGGGAGTGTGTCAGGAGTGGTGTGCTGTGGGCTGTGGTATGGTGTGGTGTGGGCAGTGGCTGTGGGGCAGTGGCTGTGCTGTGGGCTGTGGGGCAGTGGCTGGGGGGCAGTGGCTGTGGGGCAGTGGCTGTGCTGTGGGCTGTGGGGCAGTGGCTGTGCTGTGGGGCAGGTGCTGATCTGCTCTCTCTGCCCTGCCTGCAGTTCGATTACAACCCTCAGTTTGCCGACTGGACCAAGGAGACGAGGGGCGTCCCCCTGATCCGTGCCGTGCCCATGGACAGCTGGCTGCTCATCTACACCCGCCGCAACTACGACGTGGCCAACACCCTCCTGCAGAGCCTCTTCAAGGTCACCCCGTCCATGGGCATCAGGATGAACAAGCCAAACATGTGAGTGTCTTCAGAGAGCTGATGGAAAAATCATTGCCATGATCGTAGGAATATTTTCTTGCTGACTTAGGACGTATTCTGGTTCTGATCTGTTCTCATTGCAAATATCCTCCCTTGAGTACCTGTACATGCCTTTAACTTTGAATTTCATTGTGTTTGGAAGCCTTAGTTGGAGGTGATTGCTTTTAATCTTCAAAATGTGTGAATATTTTATGTTTGTTAATAGCTGTAAATGTGACATTTCATACACTATTGATGCATAGTGAGCTTTTATGCTTTTGCTGAAGTTTCAGTAGCTGTTAGTTGGGTTTTTTTCCTGTAAGCATTTTCTCTCTTTCTTTTCAGGATTGAAGTAGATGATAGAACAGAAGCTTATTTAAGGGTTTTACAGCAAAGGGTTACCCCTGACACAAACATAGTATGTATCTGAATCCATAATTTCAAATCCTGTTAATCTCTGTAATTGGCGTTTAGTGGGATTTGCTCTCAGAAGTACAACTCTGGGCTCCTGAGAATCCACTACGTACCTGCTCATCCTCCTGTGCAAACCTAAGACTGGCCATGGGTATCCTTCTGGCTAAGAGCCTTTGGTTCTGAAGTACAGACACTGACACTTTGCAGTTATTTCTTTCACTGTGGACATTTGAATATTTCTCTTGAGCATAAGAAGTTTTTCCTAAAGAACTCTTTAAGTGCTGTATAAATCTGTGAATGCAGCTTCTCACAAAGATTCTTTTTTCTTCAAAGGTAGTTTGTATTTTGTCTAGTTCCCGAAAGGATAAATACGATGCCATCAAGAAATACTTGTGTACAGACTGTCCCATCCCCAGTCAGTGTGTGCTGGCTCGCACTTTGAGTAAACCACAGACTATCATGACAGTAGCAACAAAAATTGCCTTACAGATGAACTGTAAAATGGGTGGAGAACTCTGGAGTGTTGAGATCCCCGTAAGTATTTTCTTAAAAATGCTAACTAGATGCTAACTCCTCTTTATGGGGCTTTATCTAAAAAGCAAGCCTTTTTTCCCCCGAGAAAGAAAATGGAGTGTTCTTTGTGTAGTTTGTTTTGTGTCTGTGAGAAGAGGCGCAAATGTAAATATAACATAGGGAGGCATTTAACCCAAGAATTCAGTGCCATGGTTTACTGAAGTGTCCTGATGTCATACAGCTTGTCGTGCTGGTGTTCCCCTGTAGCACATCCCCGTGCACTGAGCCGTGCTCTGTGGTTGCTTTGCAGCTGAAGCAGGTGATGATTGTGGGCATCGATTGTTACCATGACACCGTCTCTGGAAAGCAGTCGATTGCAGGGTTTGTCTCCAGCCTCAATCAAACACTGACACGGTGAGATCAGAGTGCCAAAGGCAAAGAACCCCCAAAACAATAAAAAACAACCTTTCCTTTGACTGATAAGTAGCTTCAATGGGATGGTCCATCGGGAAAATTCAAAATTGGTTTGCTGTAATGCTTAATAAGAAATATATTGTGAATTTTTTTCACTGCATCCCTTAAAGGAGTGGCCTTGTCCTTTTCCCACGTTGCTTGGCAGAGGGGTCAAATGGTGGAGACAGGGCTGGGATGAATGGAGGTCATCAGGGTGACAGGTTCTTTCCCCTTTTGAGTTGATATATGTGAAAGGGGTTTTTTTTGGTTGAAAGGAATTTTAAGTCATGCTAAGGCACTTTTACTGCAGGGGGAATATTCTCATAGAACCCCGGCTCTTCCTTGGCTGCACAACACCCATAAAGACTAAATGGTCATGGGCATTTAAAAATAACTTCATTGCAATAAGCCTGGGAAATGCTTTGAAGGTCTCTTTTGTTTTGTTCTTCACAGGTGGTTCTCCCGCTGCATTGTTCAAAGTCGTGGGCAAGAACTTGTGGATGGAATCAAAGCCTGCTTGCAGAGTAAGGGAAGGAGTTCTGCTCTTGAGGAGTCAGATCTGAGAACTGACAATTCAGCTTCCTCAAAACTCCCCTCCCCTGCTGCCCTGAGGGGAGGCGTTACCAACCTGCACTTGGATAACAACAGATTAAACACTGAGTTACAAATATTGCTGAAAACAAACAGCATTTTGTGTAAATCTTTCACTGATCCCCACGTTTCTTTGCGATAATTAAAAACTACTTAGCAGTGCACTTGCAAGGATGCTTTAAGGGAGTCTGATTTCAAGGAGGGCAGCTCCTGCTGTGAGAGGCCAGCGGAGCAGGTGTGTCCTTGGCTCCTTTCTGTCTGTGTGGGTGCACAGGCAAACCAGAGCTCTTCTGCAGGTATATTTGTGTAGCATGATGCTGACCCATTTCATGTTACTGAAGGATTGAGGACCTTAGTTTTCCAACTTACTGCTGTTTCTCTAGGAATAAAAATCCATTTTTGTTTTGGAATGAATTGTCCTTACAACTATTGGCTTTTACTCTCTTTTTTTTTTCTTTTCTTTTCTTTTTTTTTTTTTAAGCTGCTCTAAGAAACTGGTCCAAGTGGAATAAGTGTTTGCCCTCTCGTATTTTTGTGTATCGTGATGGTGTTGGAGATGGACAACTCAATACTCTGGTTAATTATGAAGTGCCTCAATTTCTGGATTGCTTGAAGAGTATTGGTACTGACTACTGGTAAATCTGTTTCAGTCTTCTTCTTTATACTGCAAGAGAAATAAACACAGGGGTACAGAGCAAGGCTGTGGATGGAGACTGTGTTGTCTTTCCATCCTTACTGATTTTCAGTTGAGCTCAGACAACTGCTTTTCTGATGGCTATTTACATGATTTCAGATACCTGACTTGTAATATAATAGGAAAATTCTTAGTACATGCACCACATGACTGCAATACACATGTATGTACAGACAGTCTTTGGGCATTCTTGATGGATGTGAGAATTGACTTTTTTCCAACTGGTTGATCATAGCCTGACTGTTATGTGTCTGCTAGGTCCATTTTTTTTTTTCTTGCCATTTCTTAAAGGAAGTTGTCCAGTCACTTACATTTTCAACATTCTGCTTTGGAACTTATCGACTGCAGTGACTTAATCTGCTCTGAAAAATAAAAATATTTCCTTATACTGCAGGCAAGCAGAGCAATTGAAGTGCTCAGTTCTTCTGTTTAGCTTCTGTTAATGCCTTTACTACTGCTAAGACACAATGGTTTTTATAGGAAACAATGGGGTAGAGAGTAGAAATCTAATCTGTATTTAGAAGATCCCTTTCTGGTCCATTTTCTACTTCTCAATAAAGTTAAGGGAAAGTTGGATAGGTGAAAAACAGTATGAGAGTTGCACCTCAACTAAAAATCTAAAGTTATAAACAATGTCTTATTTAATCTGAATCAGTAAAGACTTATATGTGAAATTAATGCCCTGCAGCTCCAGCAAACCTGCTCCTGAAATACTCTTAGTGCAATTTTCCAGGAGATTACTGGTTTTTTTTCCTTTTCCTTTCTTTTAGTCCAAGACTCACTGTGATTGTAGTGAAGAAACGAGTGGGTGCCAGGTTCTTTGCTGAGGTTGGTGCAGGACTCAAGAACCCTCCCCCTGGGACAGTTGTTGACACAGTGGTTACCAGACCAGAGTGGTAAGTTCCTGCAGAGGTAACACTTGCTCTTCTTGCCAGCAGCCTGATCATAAAGGAAATACATCCAGTATTACATGGACTATGGGAGCAAGTGTAAAAATACTTTCCACACTTCTGTGGCTCAGGGGGCTGGAGAAAATGAGGAGTATAAGCCAAGTACATGTGCAGGGTGGTTATCAGGAGGAAAACTGGATAGAACAAACAGTTAAGGTTGTGATGGTCTCAAGACCTGTTCCATCTAATGAGATGACTGAGGTTCCTCCAGGTCTCCTGGCCTTTCAGACACACAGGAAGCTTTTGTGGCCAAGGCCTGGGCATACTTCTGGGGTTTACTCAATGAGCATAAAGTGACTTGAAGAAAATAAGAGAAATACATGGGGACTTGCATTTTTCTAAGACAAACAGCCCTTCCTGTAACAGACTTGTGGGGTTTTCTTTTCCTCTCACAGGTATGACTTCTTTATTGTGAGCCAGACAGTGAAGAATGGCTGTGTTGCACCGACTCATTACAATGTAATTTATGACACCAGCCAGCTGAAACCCGACCACGTGCAGCGCTTGACCTACAAACTGTGCCACATGTACTACAACTGGTCGGTGAGTGTTCCTGGGTACAAACTGTGCCACATGTACTACAACTGGTCTGAGTGTTCCTGGGTACAAACTGTGCCACATGTACTACAACTGGTCTGAGTGTTCCCTGGGGGTACAAACTGTGCCACATGTACTACAACTGGTCTGAGTGTTCCCAGGGTACAAACTGTGCCACATGTACTACAACTGGTCGGTGAGTGTTCCCAGGGCAGGGACAGTGTGTCTGTGCAGGTACAGCCTCACCAAGGTACAGCAGGGGTCCTTACAACACCCCTGCAGCTCCAAAAAGCCTGCAAGCATGCCCTGCCACCTAGAGTGGTTTGAGGCCTGGATGGTTAATAGTTACCTGATCTCTCTGAAGATTACTTTAATTTTTATTCTCACTAGCAAATACTTGTTTTCGAGTAGTGTTCCCAAATTGTATGTCAGAAACAAAATTGAAATAACTTCTTACCTGCAGAAATATTTAGTCCTTTATGTGGAGGTGCAGCTGTGTTGCTGCATTTCCCTTGAGGCCTCTTGCACACCCAGCTCAGCAGAGGGTCAGCTCGTGCCTCAGCTGTGCCTCAGCTTTGTCACTTCAGCAGTCATAAATATCAGAGATGGCTGAGCCCACGTGCCACCTGCTGCAAGGCCCAGCACTGAATGTAGACCTGTGTAAGGAGGGCACTGCACTTGGGAACTTTGGGGGTTTTCTGCATCTGTTCTCTGGTTGTTGGGTGTATGTAAAGTTACTCCCACAAATCTGCATAAACAACAAGGAATACTAATTTTACAAGTATGCAGACTTTGGAATTCCAGGGGCCTTTGCTACAGTGAGTGCATGCTTATTTAAATTATGTGAAAATAATGGCCTTTTTTCCTTTTTTCCCCCCTTTCTGCAGGGTATTATCAGAGTACCTGCTCCTTGCCAATATGCTCATAAATTGGCTTTCCTTGTTGGTCAGAGTATTCACAGAGAACCGAATCTGATGCTTTCAGACAGACTGTTCTACCTTTGAAGTTGAGTCATCAGCCAAACAGAAAAATGTAGTTCTTCTCTAGGGAATGTAAAATTGTCTGGGCTTTTGGTTTAGTTTTGGTTTTTTGTAAGAGATGTGCACAGGATAGGTGCAGTTGTGGAAATTATTTTATTTTCATTGTACCAGGGAAAAGCTTGAGGTGGCTGATCTGCATTTTGAACAGGTGTCTTCTTGCTAGAATAACTTCACGAATTTTTATGATTTTTGATACTTATTTACTAAAGTTTTTCTTTGATTCTCCACAGAGGTTTATTGGTTGTTCTTACTTATATTTTGGGGAGTCTTGCACCCAATTATTTCTTGCACGGAAGATAGAGAGTTATGCAGACCAAAATCCAAACTTTTCCAGCTAGCACATTACCCTTCTCATTTTCAAAATGGTTTGATATTGTTCATTCCTTGTTTTTCTTGGCTGTTAAAATGAGGGGCAGATTTTGTCTCCTAAACTGTTTGATACCTTAAAGGGAGGTGATGAGACACTCTTGGTTAGCAAGGCTTTGTTTGAAGGCTGCACAGTGATGCTGAACCTCTGGAGGGGTTTTTAACAGTTGTCATTGTAAGGGATTTGCAACCAACCAGAAACTCTGGTGCTGGCTTGAGTCTCCCTCGGAGCAGAGGGGAGTGAGGGGGGATTTTTCAGGCTGGGCGAGCTGAGGATAGAGTGAGGTGCTTTTTCTTTGTCTTGTAACTTCACAGTCACTACACCATGGGAGGAAAGGGCTTTAGACAACTGCAGGCTCATCGCTGAGAGGAGCTGAACTGCTGGGCTGCTGCTGTTTAACCTCGTGCTTGTTAAATGGGAAATACAATTTCCATCAAGGAACTGACAGGTTTGGGGTTTTTTGGTTTTGTAGTTCCAAGCAATGGGAAGCAGCCCTGGTTTGTTCTTCCTGTCTGAGGTTTTCATTGGTCACTGTTCTGCTGCCCAGTTTGTAAAACAAATAGCACGTGTGGGGAGGGAGGTTGATTTCAGATTTTTGCAGCAGCAGAGTCAAACTACTGCACATGGAGAAATTCGGATTAGTGCTAGTTTTCTTAACCACCTTGTTGTGAACGTTGTTGCTTTTCTTTGTGAGATCTAAATAAAGTTGTTGCAGTAAGCCTTGCTCGTTGGAGCCTGTTCTGTGTATTTGCTTTTGTACTTCACCCCTGGGCTTTGGGCACAGATGAGACAGTTGCTGGAGGAACTTTGCAAGTATTTTTTATCTCTGGGAAGCTGCTGCACTCTTGCAGATAGATGAGCCTTGCTTTGCTCTGCAGTACACTTCAGCAGCCAGTGACAGTTCTGAAAAAAGGCTGACACAAGCAGCCAGCAGCTGACACAGTGGATTTATGAACCATACTGCACTCTACAAAATATCAAATTGTTTATTTATATAAAATATAATACACAACGATTGTACACATGCACACACCCACACAGTACTTTACCACAAATGTAGGCCAGTTATTTTCTTTAATTAAATGTTATAATCTAGCACACGGTATTTTACAGTAATTTACATTGTTATCTGAAGACACAATGGGGAAGCTTTGATCATTCATTTATAAACCTTCCATAAATTACAAAAAGAAAGGCAGTCTGAAAAGTATGTATAAACAGTAAAAACAATTTACAAATGGACAAGAATTACAAAATAGTAACAGCCAATGACTGCCATCAGTGTGTAAGATTGTTTTTCGTGAGATGCCAATACTGCAGTTGAGATTTGATTAGAGCCTGGCGCAGCCTCGTTACCGGCTGTGGCTGTAACAGTTTGTCCTTTTACTTCAGACCTACTGGAGCCTGAATCTGACATCAGCTGTATCACAATGCCTTTTAACCTAGGACTGGACCTCCACAGAAAAAAACTTGGGCAGTAAAAGGGTTTTGGTGTGGAGTTGTTTTTTTTTCCCGGTAGCTTAGAACAGTGAACCAGGAACCCCAGAACTGGAGGTTGGATGGTTGCAACTGGGTGAGGTTCTGAGTAAATTACACTGTGTCTGACTTCAGTGGAGTGAAAATGTGGACAAATCAATACAAGGTTTTGTTTTTTACTGGGGGGGAGCAAAAACTGAAACGTAAACATTGAGCACAGCACTTCCAAACTCCCAGGAGTTGATCAGACATTGAATGGAGGCGGTGACAGATCTTAAATTACCGTGGTGGAGGGAAGATGGAGACAACTGAATACACAGTACATACAAAGTATACGCTGCATATTTATTAGACAGTACAAATCATTGTGCATTAATAAGGCAAAACATCAAGGCTGATTAAACTAGGAGTTTCAAGACCATTTCTGTTAATGATTAGATACAGTGGGGTGATCTCTCTGAACCAGGAATCAGTGAAGAGAGTTTTCTCTCCCCACTCATGGTTAAAGGAGACTAAAGGCTGAGATTTTTCCAATGGAAATGCAGGTGTTGAGTTGACTTCAAATAAAACCATGTTCTTCTGGTCTTAATCCCACAAATTTTTTTTTTTATTATTTTTTTAAAGTTTTTGCAACAACAAATCCACTTCCTTTTTTTTCTTGCTGTTTTGATTAAGCAATTCACATGATTCTATTGATGTCAGAGTTAAAAATGCAAAGGTCTGGTAAAGTACTGCATAGTCATGAAAGCCCTAGTTTTGACTTAAAAAAAAAATTAAAAAATACACAGACTGGAAGCTTTACAAGTTGTCCAGGAGCACATGACTCATTTCACTGCACCAAGCTTTTTCAGCAGTTTCTTGCCTTTGGAAAGCAGCCCCTTTTTCTTTTTCGAGGACATATCCCTGCCTCTCCCGGGACTACCAGAGCCCATCATAGGTGACGGAGGTGACCCGGAATGGAGATGAACTGTGGGGGATGGTGCTCTCCGGGATGTACCTGTATTCTCAGGAGGAACCTATTAGGTACATTGTTATCATTTATTCGATCTTGGAAAGCTTCAAAGCCATTATCAGCAAGAAAGTTGGCAACATCACTTGTCCCATTACCCACTTAAGCAAAAGGGCTGGTTTCTTTCTTCTCTCTGGCTTAAAATACTGCGTGGGTTTATGGAAAATACGTCAATTTAGAGAAAAAAATTATAGAAATAGAAAACCCACCAATAAAGCCCAGTTTTGGTTATACCTTTTTAAAGGAAAAGTTGGATACACTTGCTTTGCCATAATTCTGGCCACAAAAGCCACAAAACTGGCTTTGGTTTTTCATTTCAGTACTCTGTTAGTACTAAAATGGAGAGGGATACTTTTAGCTATAGATTTAAGAAATATAAACGTTACTCACTACAGATTAGCAATCTATAGAAGCCAAACTCTTTTCAGAAGAAATTACTTAAAATGCTACATGATCACTTACTTTTTAATGTCCTTTAAATGCCTTTTCTTTAAAATTGGCTAGCAAACTTTATGTACAGATTAGAGAAGATGGCACACTGGCTTAAAAAAAAAAAAAAAAGGAAAAAGAAAAAGCTAAAATGAACCTTAATTGCAATCAAAGAAAGCTTAAAGACCCTGAGTGCTTGATGTGTACGCTGCAGCTATGAGGCTGTTAGATGACAGCATTCCTAAATATTTTGAACAGCTATTTTTTTTTCAGTCATCAAAAGCACTTGGATGAAAATGCTAAAATTACGTATACTCAGCCTATCCTAACTACAGTGCCCAGCTGGCAAAATGGTTACTATCAATTAAGATGATATTTTCATAGTAGAATCCATGCTGTAGGGAGTCCTGCTAGCTTGTAGTTCAAGTTAAAACATCAGCAATTTACTGGCTCGTTGTGCAACAGTGAGTTAAGCAAAGGGGCTTCAAGCCTACTTTGATTTTAAATCAAGGTCTAATTCTAATGAAAAAAAAACCAAAACAAAAACCAAAACAACTTGGTAAAGCACCCCAACGTACACCTGAAGATACCAGATATTGAGTCTAATGCATTCATTCAGTGAGCTGCATGTTCAGGTCGAGACTTTTATTGCATTGGTAAACCAAACAGTTGCTAATATTGCAAACGAACACTTGCTAGGAAAGATCCGAGCGAATCGTGCCATGGGGAGGGGCTTTTGTCAGAAGTGTTGAATAGTTGGTCTTAGGCAAACTGGGGTATAATCGATTGTGGAAAACACATTTTAAGGCAGAGAATTTAAGTAGCTATATTTGAGTGTAGTGAGTTTCAAAACCAACTATCCCCTTGTAAACTACCGTCCGTGTCAGCGTACGCGCCACTGCTCTTTCGGGAAGGGTTGGAGCTGTTGTGCTTTTCTCTTGACACAGGAGCTTGGAATTTTTACATCCCAGCTTGGCTAACAATGCAATATGCAGCTTTGTTTGTAGGGTAGTTAGACATCAAACTCTCCTTTCTATGTAAACATAAACATTGAGCTCGGGAAGAAATATGTTCCAAACGCTGACCTTCATAAAGTGAGGTCTAATCGACTTCTGAGGATTCCTGTTTTAAAGGATTTGTCTCCTAAGAAAGGAGTTGACTTGTCTAGGTACAGTAAAGGCATACAGCCCGTTCTTCTGTGGCCAAGGGTTTTGGAGACATATTTCTTTTCTTTTCCCCCACAATTAAGTTTCAAGACTTGCATTAGATAGCCAGGTAGCTTTAATTGAAATCTCTATTGGTATCTTCAGTTGCTCACTTACGTGAAGGCTACATTGCCTTATTAAGGTGTGAAATGAACACTCTTCTTCTGTTTCCAAGCAGATGAGCAAAGAAATAAAAATATATATAAAATATATAATATATAAAAGTATTGCAGTGATGAAACAAAACCAAAAATGAGATACTCTAAACATGATTAATTCTTTCATAAAAGAGAAGTCTCTGAGCAATTAACTATCTCCAGTTGGAACAGGAAGTCGTGAGGATTAAAAGACGACCACTGTCAGTCCATCAGCTGCAGTTACAGTTTGTATTTAGAGGAACACTGGTACCAGTCTTTTGTGCACAAGAACTTTTGTCGTAAGAGCAATTTAGAAGCTTTGGGAAATAACTATCACCAGGAAAGAGCTGCTTAAATTCAGATTATAATAGAAGGTACTGTAATGACTGCAATCAAACAGTCCATTTCGTTTCTCCATTTACAAATGTAACGAGCCAGCGAAGGCTAAAGTCATTTTTCCTCATGTTTTATTTTATAGATTTGAAAGATAATTTTAAATGGGCAAATGAATTTAAAAGTAATGTTAAAAGTAATGTCTAAATTATATATGAGACGGAATGAAATGGAAAATGAGAATTTAGGTGTTTCTTAGTCGGTTGCTTACCCTTTTTGCTTTCGATCGCGTGGGTGTGTCATGGACGTAGCGCGAGGGTGCGTCGGAGAGAAAGACTTCAACATCATCAGGCACTTCTTCAAGGAAGTTGGAAGGAACCAGCCCCTTTTGTCCGTTAAGTTCACCCTGAGAGCAGATGGAAGTTTCAGCGAAGGTTTAATTCAACCACACGCAGCTTCCCAAGGACGTAGGGAAATATTTGTGCCTATTTCAAAGCTGGTGAGGAAGAGGAAATTCCCCTCTAAGGTCACTGGGGACTCAGAGCTCACACATTCCCACGTGCCCTGCCCCTCCCCAGGCTGCTGTGTGGTAACTGGTGCTGGGGAAGCTTGGGGCAGTTTGGGGTGACCAAGCAGAAGCCAACTCACGTAGTAAAAGCCATCTTCATCGATCTCACCAAAGACGGTGATGATGTCCCCAGTGCAGAACGTCAGCTCGGCCTGCGGGGAAGGAGCGGGCACAGGCAGGTGTTAGGCAAGGATTAACCTTTTCTTTATTCATAGTGAATCCATTAAGATTTCCCCCCACTCCTTCATGTTAAGACATTGGTGAAATCAAACCGATCTGAGAGCCAAACAATTTTTGTTTTTCCTTGGGGCTTTTTCCTCAGCTTGCTGAACCTGGCCCCTCTCCCACCGTGTGTGGACACCCACGGGGCTCCCTGAGACCCACGGCCGAGACGTTCAGGCCTTCAACAACCTGGACAAACCTTGAAGCTTGGAGCTACACAGCTTCAAAGGGCCCCGAAATTTCAAAATTCACTTTCTACTTTAAAAAATTCCAAAGTGTTCTACAATTCACCAATTAAAAACCAAAACAAAACAACATTTTAAAGGCTAACTGAGGAAGCTCATAGGTAAGCAGAGCTTTGAGTGTACCCTGACATTCTTCCCGGGGACAGAAATGGAAATTGATCAGATCTGGACTGAGGGACTTCACCAGGTACCACCACAGACATGGAAAAAGGGATTCCACTGCTGCTGCTCACAAATACGGAGATGGGAGACTGCAAGTGGGGACATGGGAGATAAACCCATAATGGAGATGGAGATAATGCTCAGCTGCTTTTAAATGAAGGTGTGGCTCAGCTGTTTCAGATACCCTCACAGTATTATAGAAACAACTTACAGTCAAAACATAAAATCACAAAAGCTCAGGTGCATTGATTAAGAGAAAAATACAATATACTCTGGGTGCTGTTCCCATGAATCACTCTGGCTGAGGTTGCTGTGAAGGAGGGTGGATTTTTGGAGGTTGCAGGGGTTTGAAAGCACATGGCACTGCTCAAAAAGTACCATGTTCTCATGTGCAAACATCCAGAGGAAACTGGAGAATAAAAATTCCCTACTATTTCTAACTGTGCTGTTTTCCTTCCAGACTTTTGTTACGTCCATAGGTACACATTTATACACTGCAAAACAAATACATCCATCTACAGCCACAGCTGACTTTAGGAAGAGTTGAGCCATGCTGTATAAAACCCACAGAGGACATTCCCTGCCTTTCTTTGAGCAAGACCCAGAGATCTGCTCGTGCAGTGTCACAATCCTGGCACCCCCCGCGCTCGCAGCCACTGGAGCAGCATCTGCAGCTCTGAGCTCGTTCCCTGCACGTGCCCCAGCCCCACAGCTCTGCCCCTACCTCCACATCCACGTTGGGAGAGCTCTCCCGGGGGTCGTAGTCGTAGAGTGCCACCATCCTCCGGGTGGTGACCGGCTGCTGCTGGCCGCTGCGCCGGCTCCGCTCTGCTCCGGCCGCGGGACAGCGGGGCAAGGAAACAATCGGAGTTACTCTGAGAGTAAAATCCCCCTGCAACTGCTCCTCACAGCCTTCTCACAGCAGTGCAGCAGCAACGGGGGCATTTCTCTAGCTCAGGGATAAAGAGTCACAGACCTATGAACACGGGTGAAGGGCGTGGAGCCACGCACGGGGCATAAATAATAATTAACAGGGGCCTGGCTCTCTTTATTCCAGGGCACTGAATCCTCAGCACACCATGCACAGCCACACTCCAAAGCTCAGGGATGATGTTCTGTGCCCAGAAATCTTTCAGGTGAGAAAACCCACTTTGTGGGTTTTTTTTAAATCAGAAAAGAAAGCAGTAAGTGGAGTGGTGGAGCTGCAAGCCCACATTTGCAGCAAAGGATATCACCAAGATTGAATATCAGTTGTATAAAGCCCTCCAGACACTGACACAGAATGTATCCCCTGGGGTAGCAAATGACTGCACAATTTAGATGCATCTGCATAAAAACAAGAGGTAAAGTGGATGCAGCCAAGGTAGGAGCACCCAAGGTCTGAAATGTCTGTGTTTTCTCTTACCGATTTTCTCAATTGGTGTGTTCAAAGGAAGGAAACCTTGTTTAAGAAGCTGATCCATCATCTCTTCATCATCTGCTTGTATCTCAGAGACCATGTTACACGGGATAAGGCCAATTCTTGCACAGGTTTCTCCACGGTAAAATCCATCAGCATCTTTGTCCCCATAAACCTGATATTCAAAGAAGGATAATATTGGTCAAAAAGGTTTTAGCATTGAGGAATTTTAGTGCAGGCTAAAGGGTTACTAAAGCACAGATGACAACTGCAGTTCAGATGTGGAATTATATTAGTTTTGGACCACTGTGACTTAGGTTATAAAACTGGAATTGTTACATTTATTTGAATTGTGACTTCAGATACATAAGCAGAATTTGGACTTTATTTTTGGTTAGAAATGAAAGGCACAGAAAGTGCATTAAAAGTCCTCAGTTTCTCCCTGTGCTGACCCAGATGTATACTTCATGTTGATGGAATTATTATTGCACTATATTCAAAATGAAACATTTGCAAAATTGTGCCAAAGTGTTGTTATTTTGATTCAAACAACTTCTGTATGATCAGAAATGCTTATCTCATACATAATGTACTTGATGTATGTACTAGATATTAACTTCCAGGTCCAGTGAGATTTACAGCCTGAACCTCTGAAGGAAAAACCCCTTGGATTCTGATCACCCAGGCTGCTTTCTCCAGGGTACAAAGGAGACCCTTCCTGTAAAATTGTCATTTGTTTCCTTTGTTTTCAGATCTCACCTTAATGATCTGTCCTTCTTTAAATGGCAGCTCCTCTTCTGCAGCATCAGGGTTTGGGGACATGGTCAGTGGGTCGTAGTCAAAGAGTGCAACAAATATTCGAGGAGAAATATCTTCTGTGCCAGGATCTGTTTCAGATTCTTCATAAATATCTGGAGAAAGATGGTCGTGACCACCGTAGCCATCTGGGGAAGTAAATTCAGAGAAGAACAAGTCAGTAACACGAGCTGGCCTCATCCTCCAACCACCCCAGTTAATATTTGAAACGCTTTTGGCATTTCAGTGAAAAAAACCCCAAAATTCACTGCATGTCCTATAAAGCCTGGTGGGGCTTTTTTCAGAAAATTATCAGAAATTATCAGCTGCTATCAAACTCCTAAGCAGCAAAGCCATCACTCAGTGCTTTCTGTCCCAACTTTGTTGACAGAAGGTGAGCTCTGATAAGTTCAATCACTTCCCTTATTTTTTAATTAAAATGAAAATGAAAAAGAAACCCAAAGGATTCATTGAAACAAACTTGTCTACTGTCTCACTGTTAAAAAAATTCCCATGTTTTAACAGATAATAGAAAAGAAAGAACTTTGATACAAAACTTGCTTTAAGTGGTCCAAACACAAACCAGAAATCTCTCCTCCTGTGAAATAAAGGCTGCTTTCAGAGGAGAAGAACGAGGACATGAGAATCTCACGTTTGTCACAGCATCATCCCAAAGCTGCTTGGTTCAGCAGCAAGGACCTGGCAGGAGAAGCCCGAGAGCCTCCCTGGAGCTGATTCTCCTGCCCAGCACCCTCAGATCAGTGTAATTCCACTGCCATCTGTGGAGTTTATCCTGGTTTGCAGCAGGATGTGGGACGAGGAGCAGCCTCTGCCCGGCCCTGCCACACTGCAGAGCCTCAGCAAGTCTCAAGCTCTGCAGCTCTGGGTGGTTCTGATCTATGTTTCAGTATCACCAGGGGGATTTTGCTTTTAGTTTACAGTACAGGCATTTTAGTGTGAGTCTGTGAAAAGGGAGAAGTATTTTAAAATAAAAGCATTCCTTAATGATCAGTCTCTTTCCTCCTGCTAATCCCCATTTCCTACATCTCTTACTCACATACGAGTCAGTGGAATTGCCTGACACTGCTTCCTCCTCCTCATGATGATGCCTTCAGTATTCACAAATTAAAGTCCAGATGAGGGACAGAACCAGACCAACTTTACATCTTCATGGAGTAAACTTCCATGGACAGCTCACAGAACTCTTTCTGCATTTGCTTTCTGTGTGTTTCCTGATTTTCAGTGTGGATGTTTCTCACTTGCAGTTTAGAGTGCAAGTTTGAGCAGATACATATTTGTCCACAGTGCCTTGATTCCCTTATCTTTTCTGCACTACTTTTTGGATTTTCTGGAATTCACAGCATGTCGATTAAGTCATTATTAAACCAGAAGAGAGATTACTGTCAGAAATACCAAATCCAGTAAATATATGCAAATTCTACATTTAACAGTTTCCGTTTTCCCTGCTGAATTCCAAAAAGTAGTCAAGAGAATGGAAAGTGAGTGCACGGTGATGGCTGATGACTGGAAGGATGCACGGCTGGGTGGATGCTGAATGGGCACGTTTATTTCACTGACCATGAAGTAACCTGCCAGCAGATTTCCTCCCAGGGAAGATCTAGCAGTATCTAAGCTTAACCAAGCTTAAACAAGCTCCAGTAGCCACTAAATTTAATGAAAAGACTCCCAGAAATGTCAGTGACTGCTGACTCACGCCCCTGTGAAGCTGCACACTCATTTTGGCAGAGCTGTTTTCAGCCCATTTCACCCCATTTAAACCAAGAGTAGCCTGGCTCCAGACAAGTGTCTGGTGTTTCATTTTGAAGCATTTCCTCTCCAACTGTGAGGCTGCAAAGAACAGAAATGCACCAATCTGTCCAACTAACCAATGGAAGGGACCAACACTGGCCGAGACCTTTGTGGCACATGGGAGGACCTTCGCCCTGCGTGCTCCACCCTTTCAGGCCGTCCTGCAGAGGCTGGGTTACCTAAAAGCTAAAAAAACAACAGAAAGAACATTTTTGTGAGTCCCATGCACGGCAGCATCGTGGTTACGCGGCTGGACATTGATCAGGTCAATCACGTTTGGAAGCACAAGCTCTAAAGGCAACTAAACTTAGCTTTTAACTGAAAGGTTAGCTGAAAAGTGAATACTGTTGCCTGGCAAACCTGCAAAAGAAAAAAAATGGTTCCCTGATTTATGGCAGAGTTTTGTAACCAGCAGTCACACACCAGAACAAAAAGAAAAGAAAAGAATAATTTTTGCAATATTCTTTTGCCTTTGTTGTTGCTGCTAAGGTGGCGCTTTAGTGTCCTGACGAGTGGCACGGGCACTGTGAGAGCTGCAGCTGCCCGAGGCAAACCTCGCGTGTCCAGCTATGGAGATCCCTCCCGTTGGCAGCAGGGGAACCAGGGCAGCTCCTCGTGACTTCTAGCACGGCCCTCGATGCCAAAGCCTTTTACAGGTGAGTGAAAGATGCAGACGGGGGTGCAGACACTCCATCTCACGCCACAGCTGGCTCTGCTCGCTACGCTGGCAGCAAACTGTGCTACTTTGGTAACTAAAGGTGTATTTTAGTGCTCTCCAGAGTTTATCGTGCAGCCATTGACATTAACACAGCTTGGTCACCAATTCTGGCGGGAGAAATTGGTAGGGATCATTTCAGCCTGAACTGGGAGGCTCAAGGAGCAGCAGCTGATCTCTGCTCTAGTGAAATGCATCAGAATGGAGCTCCCGCTCTGGGCTCTTGCAGACTGAGGGTAAAGAACTTGCTCTGGTCTTTGGGGAGCCCATGGATGCATCCCTCACACCTGGAGGCTCTTCTAGACATTAATGGGCAGAAATGCAAAGAGGCAAGATCGCGCAGAGCATCCTTGGAAGATGTGCAATGGCCCTGGCCTCTCCCTTTGGAAGCAGCTCTGTGCCTGCATTCTCCTGCAGAGATGCAGTCTGCAACTTCAAAGGCAAGAAGAGATGGTCTAAAAAGGACGGCAAAGTAGTGACAGTGCAGAGATAAGGCAGAAAATGAAAATATGATGAAGCTGTGACTCCATAAATCTGGGTCACTGTCACACGGGGGGAGAATCTTGATTCTTGTCTTGAGATGTTCCATGATAAAGAGCATATCCTGAAAATTCTGGGAATGAGATGGATAAAAACAACATGATGAAATGAACTCCTTGACAATAATAAAAAAAATAAAAAATAAAAAAATACCAATGAAACGTTTGTCCAGTTAAAAATGCAGCTTTTTTTTTTTTTTAAAGCAACATTCAGATGGGCAAAATAAAGAAAAGCAATCTTTTGGAAAAATTATAGTTCAGCTAACCCTTAATTAAAATTTAGATTCAGTTGTCCTTTAATAAAAGCAGCCATTATTGTAATTTGTTCTGCGGGAAAATAATTGTAAAGCAAATTAATCTGATTTCAGCATGACACAAAAGAGGACCATAAAGGAAACGCAGAGTAATAAACAAAAATGAATGGGGAATAAAAAAATAAAGGAGAAAATGTAGCAGATGGGTCCAAAGGATGGACTTTAAAAATCAATTCGGAAAAAAAAAAAGAAGAACAAAAAAAATAAAGGACAAAAACTAAAGAGAATAAAGAAAACAGACTGATTTGGCAAGCAGATGTTAGAAGGAAGATATTTCACACACCAGAGAGTCTTCTGCATCTCTGTGGGATGGCTTTGCAAGGACAGCAGCTGCCCTAGAGCCAGCTGCTCTAAAGTCGCTCTTCCAGCCCCCCTGAGCGTCTTCGTGGGCCCAGCGCTCTGTCCTGTGGCCTCTCGGGACTTCGCACCTCCTCTCGTGAGCGGGCCCGGCCTGCTCGCTCCTGGGCTCCCCCAAGGAAGGCGCCAGCTCCCCGAAGTCCTCCTCGATGCTGCTCTGCCTGGTGAGGGTTCTCCTGCGGGCCAGCAGCGGCCGCGGGCCCCGGCGGCAGGCGCAGGGCGCGGGCTGGGCACAGCCGCCAGGGCCGGGGTCCCACTCGTGTCTGGGGCCAGGGTCAGGGTCCCACTCGTGTCTGGAACCAGGGCCAGGGTCCCACGCGTGTCTGGGGCCAGGGCCAGGGTCCCACGCGTGCCGGGGGCCAGGGCCAGGGTCCCACGCGTGCCGGGGGCCAGGGCCAGGGTCCCACGCGTGCCGGGGGCCCAGGCGCCACTCCTCGTCCTCGCTGCCGCAGTCCAGGCCGCTGTCGGGGCTGCGCGACAGAGAGCGGCCCCATTTGCACCCTCGCTCCTCCGCCAGCTCCTCCAGGCCTGGCAGCCTGTGCTTGGCCGGGTACCACGGGCTGTGCTGCTGCTCTTGACTGCAGGCCCTGGGCGCTCTGGAGCCTCTAGCTACTCTGGGGTTCTTTTTGTAGGGCGTACCTAAACCCTGCTTGTACAGCAGCTCTGAGTAGTCACCGTCCTCTTCGGCTACTTCTGGGATACTGAAAAGCCTTTTACTGTGGTGTATCTGCTGTGAAAAGTCAGGCTGTTCCAAAAAAGTGGCTTCAGTGGTCTTATTCTTATCGTACTCCTTAAGATTATGTAATGTTAAAAACCAGACAGGGAACAAATAGCGTGTGACAAAAATAAAATGGGAGGGAAAAGGGAGAAGAAAAGAAAAATAAAGACAGAATTAGTTTTAGAGCAATGGCAAACATAAGACATGCAGCTTATACAGTGAAAAGGATGTCATGCTTTGAATGAGAATCTGTGAAAAATAAAGACATGATTAAGAAGTTGCTGGATGTCAGATACAACATGAGAGGTCAGTACAAACAACTGAGTGATGCTCTAGACAAGAATAAACTCATGCATTTGAAACAGAGTGATGGAAGGTGCCTACAGGTTCCAGCAGGGTGAATGAGAATGGCACTACAACTTGTTCCTTGCCCATGCCAAACTGACATTTAATTTTCTTTGTAACCAGGACCCATATCTGAGAATGACAGCTCTGCCCTAGCGAGCTTTCTTGCTTTGCATCTCTTAAAGCATCCTACAAAGGTTGCAAGCATCTTCAGTCTCCTGCCAGAGGAGAGCTATTCTGCAGGCACCATTAAAGAAGTTCTGGTTTCCTTTCTAAAATTCTAAAAACCTGCACCATTTTCAAAGCTTGGCTTCCACAGAAAGACCCCTGGGACGCTGGCTGCTCTCTGATGTCACTTGCTCTGCACTGCCATCAAATCTCTCATCATAATCTTGTACCTGCTTCATAAAACCAATATTTGAAAATCAGCCTGTTAGCAGAAGTCTCTGTTTATACCAGAAGCAGATAAAAAACTACCCCAGCCTGGGTAAAATTAGCATTCTAGACATGCCAGACATGTTTTGCAATTTTCCTATTCCATTTCCACAGAACACAGGTTGGTCTGACAAAGAATCCTACGAGTGTCTTTGCTGGACTCTGGGAAGAGAGGAGGGAATAAAGGCAGGAGGTGCTGGCTCTGACTGACAGGATTTATTGATTCTGCATCCCAGAGATCATCTCTCCTTGTGCTTAATGCCCAGATCAGGGGGATCTCTGGACTCAAGAGCACCCATAAATAACGACAGGATCATCTTGGAGATTTCAGCAATATCTCTCTCTGAGCATTCTAAACTTAGCTGAGGTTTGGCTGTTGTCCCCTTTCAGGCACAGGAGACTTTTTAAGTTACTTTATGGCTATTTCACCTATTTTCCTTTGGTTTTAAAATGTGTGTAACACCTGTGAAACTTGACACAAAGCGCCACAGAAGTGGAAAAAAGACCAGTAAGTATGAACAATCATGGTTTTGACAGACTACTGCATCAAGAGAAGCCTGCAAACCTTAACAGGTCAAAAACGATTCCCTACACCAATTACAGTTCTGGAACTTTCTCAGTATCAACACTGGCAATACTGATTTAAATCCAGGAAGTAAATATAGCTTCTGATGCATAAAGAACAAGAACAGTCTAGGGATTATTCTTTTTGCCAGGGAACGGGATAGAAGCAGCCTGCAGATGGATTTCAGTTTCAACCTTTATGTTGGTGCAGTCATAGAAACACTGACGATTTCTTCTTTTGAAAAAGTGCCTGTCTCATTCCAGACAGTATCAGAATAAAAGGACTGAATTTATAGCACATGAAAGCAGTCAGAAGAATGGTCAGAATTCTTGTATGCATGAGAAAACAGTATTGATTTTAGTTAAATAACAATCTACCGGAAAAAAGAAGTTGACCTGTGGGTTTGTGCTTTCTAAGAAAACACACACACAAAGAAGCAAACACAATTTACATGTACAAATATAATATGGGAAATATATATTCAGTTTTGGGTATGTTCAGTAGTCTGCACATGCTTTAGTTGTTATTCTGAAGTTGTCTGTCACAATGAATTAAAGCAATATTTCTGAAAGGTATTTCCTACTCTCTCTGGTGATTCCCTAATAAACAGGGAGTTCTGATAAAGCATTGATCAAACAAAGCTGAAACAACTCCCTTTCTTACAAGAACACTTTAAAGCCTGTGGAAGGGATGGGACTAGCACTGGATACACAGACAGATCACTCAGACATGAAAAATAAAAGTTGTTTTGTAAGTTTTTACAAATCTCCTTGCTCAGAAACAACTCATTTTCAGGGGAGCACATGCAGTATATCTTCACAGAGACATGGGGAAGGTCCCCAGATGTGGAACAGAAATTGCAACTGCAACAATCACATACAGGAAAATAGAAAACTGGTTAAAAGTCTACGTATCAAAAAATGAAAAAAATAAAGCAATAAATGCATTAAAGCAGCCCAGTCCTAGGTCTATAGACAGTGTGAGTTTTAATGGTCTGCAGAGTCCGTAACTGACTGAAAGAAAGGCTTTGGAGGCAGAATCCAAGGGGGACTCAGCCCCAGGGACGCCCTCACCCGCTCACCTTGAGCGCGCTGTGCGAGGTGAGGCTGAGCCGCCGCCGGCCGCCGTCCTCCAGCTGCATCTCCGAGTACAGCTCCTCCTCGTCCTCCTCCAGGATGTCCGACAGGTCCGAGCCCCGGCTGCTCTCCGTGTGGTACTCATCCCCGTGGCAGTAGTGAGGCTGCGGGACACGGTCAGGGGAAAACCTTCAGTGCCCGAGAGCGGATAATCCCGGGATAACACCAGGAGGACGAGAGCGTTTCCTGGGCTGGAATGTCACTCTGGGAACCACAAATGGGTTACATCACCAGGCTTGGGCTCTGTCTGGGTGGGGACACCGTGTAGAAGTTGTTTTGCCCATTTATGATGGCAATTCAAGAAATCCAATCTTAATCCCAGGTGATACAAAAAAGGATACCTCCACTCACGGCCCCAAATCTAGTTTTAGTCTTGATTAAATTCCCCTAATTAAAGAGGTCCTTCATGCATCAATGGACTTGCTGACCAAATTGTAAAAGCCTTAGGATAATTCACATATCATCTGTTCTTCGCAGCTGTTTGTTACATCACATCATAATTTAAAAGTGATCAGCATTTAATTGTTGCAGGATATTACCACCATTGTATGCTACAGCTAGGTGATGGCATTCGAAGCTTTAATTCTCTTAAACATTGTAGGAATAGACTGGCTAAATTCAGGTCCCAGTGCCTGGGGCTGCTGGAAGGGAGGCTGCTCAGGAGATCCCTGGTGCCAAGCACTCAGTTCCCGTCAGGCCCCAGTAAGAGGAACATCCCCTGCCCCCGGTTCAGCCCCTCGTCACCAACACAGCCACAACGCTCAGGAGCTGACCTGCACAGAGCTCAGCTTCACAAAATATCGTTTCCTGCTGAACACTTCATACACTGACTGAGCCAGGCTACTTACTTGCTTTCCAAGTTCTGACCCTTTCAGGAAATCGTCCACTGAAGCTCCCCTCCGTTTGACCTTGGGCGAGTCGTAACCATCCTCCTCCTCATCGGAGTACGGGGCTGCGCTGCTCCTCTCGCTGAACACGCTCCTCCTCTCCATCTAACACAGCAACAGAACCACACACCTTTGAGGCAGACCTGTCCTGCACCCAGCGACAGAAATGGCAAATACGGAGACTCAAGCACACCACATTTCAGTGTACCCATGGTTTAAAGCACTGTCAGTTCCCCCTGGCTGGAACCTTTAGGGAGTTTTTCAAGAATTTCCTGCTTGTTTTATTACCCTCACTCGTAAACAATTACCTGATTCTGTGTGATCATCAACTCAGCTGCCAGCTCTCCTCCCTGTACCACTTACCAAAATTCTCAGTATTTACAGTCAGAGGCTCCAACAAAGACATTTCCCCTTGGCAGAGTCAGTGGATGACCAAGCCACGACGGCATTTTTGACCTCAATACAAAAAAAGCCACAGAATGAGGCTCTGGGCTCTTGCTCTGCTCTGAGGAGCCTCTTGGCCTCAGTAATTCCTGCTGCTTGCTCTCCTGACAGTGCCCATCAGCCACCCAACGGGGGACGAGGGCAGAGCGGGCACACAGCTTCTTCTGCAGCACGAAAGTGAAGAATGTATACCACAGGGGACTAAACATGACAAATATCACTGGCAGAACTTGATTTAATTCAGAATTAATTCATCTATAAACTTCTGTCCAGATTCCTGAATTAAACATTTCAAGCATCACTTAAACTAATGCAATCAAACATGGTTCAGAGCACATGTTATGTCAGCAATTTTCCAAACCAGAAAAAGCATTTCTGTTCTCTTTTTCCCTACATGGTTCTTAAAACAACTTTCACCTCATCGGGCCAAAGAAACCAATTGCCTTTTCTCCCTCTATTACATCCCAGTCCTCTTTATTTATAAACAAAAGGAAGATATATACACATGCATACACATGTATTTATCAGACCTTCTTGGTCCAGAGTTATTCAGGTTATTCTCAAAAGCTGGCTCAGTTTACCCACTGGATCAAATGCATCCCAGAACAGGAACAGTCAATAAGTTGGGGCTGCTAAGACATGTGTGAACTGTCAAAATTAATGGAGTTATTTTGGAGATACAATGGGAGACTAAAAACTGGACATAGCTGATGATTGTCAGATGAAGGACCAAGAAAATACATGAAATAAACGACACCTCAGCTTGCATGAAGTAACAGACAGTTGTGAGCAGCTTGTGATGAGAAAATAGCTGCCCAGGGCACTGGGAGTATTTAAATATCGTGTATTTGTGTGGAAAACCCACAGCACGTTGTCAGGACGCGGGATCAGCTGTAGTGACCCCAGAGCCCCAAATGGGGGGTTTAAATTAACTAGCAAAGATCTGAGTCAGTGCAGCAGCCATGGGTCACAGAGGTGTCCAAACCAGGGGTGTCCCTGGGCAGTGCTGCTGCTGGCAGCTCCAGCAGGAGCTGGAATGAAAAGCAGCTGGTGTGAAAATGGAGCACTGAGAAGGGCAAATATGCAAAATTCCCTGTGGATCCATGACAACAGACACAGGAGCACTTTATAAACCCAGAATTTTAGCACACTGCTTCTCAAGCTATGGATCTTCAGTCTGGGAATGATTACCTGCTCCTTAAAGCACATGATGAAAAAATCTTTGGTGGCCAGTGTCACAATGAAGAAACCAGCCCAAAAAAACTTAAGAAGAGGTTTGCCCTTACCCTGTTGCTCTCTGCCACTCTTTGTGCAGCTTCTCTTGCCATGGCTTTTGCGACGGTGTTGGGGACGGGCGTGCCTTGAGGCTGGGGGAGGATTCTGTTGGGGGATGGAGACCTCCTCCCCTGGAGTGGGCCATGGAAATTGGGTGGCTCCAGCATGTGTCCGTGGACAGGGGACACCGAACGAGTCTGCTCCCACGACTCATCCCTTTTTAAATGTGGGCCTAAATGTTCTTCTTTGGTTTCTGGGGCTCCGGCACTTGCTAATGGCTTAGATTTGGGAGCAGTTCTGGGGTGAGGGGGTGGAGGCACCAGGAGGTCAGATGGAATGGCAGCAACAGAGGAGTCCACCGATTCCCCTTGCGCAGAGAGCGTTCGGACGGTCACCTCCCTCGCTTCCAGACTCCGCAGCCTCAGCAGCTCCACCAGCGCGCTCTCTGCCGCTGGGAAGATCACCTCTGCCACCTGAGAGCACAAACAAGCCTCCTGTGAGCATCAAATCATCTGCTGCCCTCCCCTCAGCCCCACTGCAGCCCAGCCTTCAAAGCCTTTACAGAGTGAACTGCTGCCAGCAGCGAGGGGGCTGCAGGAGCCCACGCCAGGCTCCACACCCCTTACACAGGCTGGCTTCTGTCCCTCCAACCCCTGCGGCCAAAAGGGCTCCTGGAAAGGGAGCGAGCTGTGCCCAAGGAGAAGAACAGGGTCTGCTGACAGCCACGAAGCCCCTGCACGCAGCCCAGGGCTGTCACACCTTCACCTGCCAGCTGGGATGGCCCCAAAGCAGATGGCCACCGCAGCAGGAGGGGACTCACCCGCTGCCCTTTGGCATAGACACCGTAACCCGTGACACTGGCGCCGTGAGATGTCCCCGTGGCCGTCAGAGCCGGGGGCCTCCAGGACACCTGCACGGTCCCTGGCGTGGACCCAGCCCGGACAGCAACGTCTTGAGGCGGAGCTGGAGGACCTAAGGAAGAAGGGACTGGTCACTCTTGAGCCTCAGACCAGAAGCAAGGTGAACTAAGGTGCAGTGTGGGCTGCAAGCTGGAACTTCAGCATTTTCCACCAGCTGATTAAAGGACAACTGGTCTCACAGTCTCTTCTCTGCACCGAATCAAAAAATACACCCACTAAGCTCTTAAGGCATTTACAGTATGTCAGTGTAAGAGCACACCAAATACCTCCTTAATTAAAAGGCATTACCCTACTATAAATAGCTCTGCTTCGGCCAGAAAGCCCAAGTAAAAATATCACAGAGATTATTAGCTCATACATTTTTCAAGCATCCTGTTGTGTTAATTTAACCATCAAACCCTGAGCAGAGTCTCCTGCTAGAACGTGTCAGAATCAGGGCTCAGCTGCAGCCCTCTCTGGGAGCAGCCAGGAGAACACAGACCTTGGCTGCTCTGAGACTGCTTTTCCCAGTGAACCAAACACAACCAACTCCTGTTCCTCTACCAAAAAGGCTACAAATACTTTCACTGTGTGCATGATGCCTGTGCAAATATCACCCAGTATCACTGGCAAACTGCCAGTGCATTTCACTGGTTTGCTGTCACTGGATTTCATCCTCTGGTGGACACGGAAATAAAATCATGGTCATGTTCAGGACAGTACAGGCACAACAGGAAATTTTTGTTTATACCACCCCTGCATCTATAAACTATTTTTACCTTGCAAGCTGAGAGTATGCAAATTGACCTGATACTATTCTTGGCCAAGAGAGATTTTGGTTCAGGATTGAATTTCAGCTTTCCTGATCATCCTATTTTATTGACAGCCAGCATTCCCAATCCAGCAAGGCTGTTCAGTTTAGAAGAAAGAATGCATCTGATCTAACCCAGCATCTCGCCAATGACAATGACATTAATCTGCTCCTGCAGGAGAAGTCACCTTCCTTTCATTCTCCCAAAACCAAACAATCCCCAGGGAGTCTGCCTCGACCTTCACAGGCTGGAGCAGAGATAGGTTTAATAAACTGCAGTGCCCGAGGCTCAGCATGGTTTCTATTTCCTCCCATCATTAAATGGGAAATTATTCCTGATTATTTTTGATGGTCTTGGTCATCAACATAAATGTTTGTTTTGGAATTCTGCTACACTTTGCTCTTCATGGGTTTTTTTTTACGCAAATTAGCTCCAAAAACCACAGCAGCCCCATTGGTCCTGCTCTTGTACTTATTTCTATTTTTAGATCTGAGTGCCCCAGAGAGAACTGCTTCTATTTTAATGTAAGCAATTCCACTGCTTTGATGAATCAAGATGAGGAGTTCAACTGCGTGACACACTGCGATGGTAACTCCCATCACTGACTCCAAATTCATCCCTTCCCTCTGCTCCAATGACTCTGAAATACAGGCACCAGCCCCTCATCACTTCAGCTGCTGCTATTTTATTTGGCTGCACAACAGTGAGAAGTTGACTTGTTGCCGTGAAAGTGCTCTCAGTGAAATGAAGCAGTGGGGAAGGTTCTGGGCTCTCTGGATCTAAAAGCTGAGGCTTCACTGTGCCTCAGCTCCCCAGCAGGGAACAGCTCATGCATTGCCCAGCAGCCTTCACAGCCAGAGGGAGATGCAGCACGTCAAGTGTTTGGCCTGGAAAAAACCCTCCCTCAGAAGGCCTTTCCTGAACAGCAGAGCTGAAATCAGCTCAAGCCACATCCAGGCAGTGCCTCCCAACTCCCCCAGGACACATCCCTGGTCTGAAATGCCCTCCCAGCACATTCCATTACAGCCCTGCCACTTATCCCACTGAAATGATTCCAGGCTAAAGAGTGAACGTGTGAGCTGAGGACATTTTCACTGAACTATAAATCATCAGCACCAAAGCAGGAGATACAGAAGCTCAACTCCCCCTCCACTCCACCAGCACTGCTCCCTCTCTCCTCTCATAAAAGTTACCCAGGCCGAGGAGGAGAGCAGAATGGATTCCTGCCCCTCTGCTGGAATCAAGCCCCAGTGGCAGTGAACAGCCCCCAGCTCAGAACACGCCACTGCCATTTCAGTGCCAGAGGGGCCACCTGTAGCTGAGTGTCCCTTCAGAGGCACCCAGGGATCCCAAAGACTGCATGTCCGAGGGGGCTCCTGCCTGCCCATGATTAGATGACCTTGGGTAGCTGAAGCTACAAGGAAAGATATTCACATTTTTTCAGCTGCTGCCATACACCCTCAAAATCATGAGATTATCCTTTAAATTCACTACATTATTTCTGCTCTAGTTTTCAACATTACTTCAACGTTCTTAAAAAATGGGAAATGACTGACAACAGTTACCAACACTCCTAATGCAAAAGCCAGGTGGGAAAAAACCTCAGACTTTCCAAAATAAAAAAAAATCTGTTGACTTTACAAAGTCAAATTGTACAATGTGATGACAACTTCATAACCAAAATGCACTTACATCCCCTAAACGACTCTGTGAAGGTTAAATTATTTTATCTAGTATTTTCAGAGGAATTCAACTGAAGAGTTTTGGGGTGGGGAGGAAAATACCAAACCTGCTGGCAATGTAGAAAATTCCACAAAGGCTTCCTTTTTCTCTCGTTGTTCCAAGGGAAGCTGCCAGGGCATCTGGTGGGGCTTTGCCATGACCTTCACCTTGTAGGCCATATTGGGCTTCAAATTAAAAAAATGGTACTTGTAGCTAGCAGCCTTGACAATGTCAAACTCCTCCTCGTTAAGGAAGATGACATGACTGTAATTACTGTTTGTAGGGAGCCAGGACAGCTCAGCAGAAATCTGGGTTATGTTGTCCACTCTAAGGTTCGAGGGGGCTACGATGACGTCCTTGCCCACTAACAAAGTGCACTGCAGCTCGTCCGAGTTGCCCTTGTTGGTGATGCTCTGGATGGATATCCGGTACGTGCAGGTGGAAATGTTGAGCTTTTCTATGAGAGCTTTCGTTCTGCTTCCCAGGGCTACGTTCATCCGGATCTCCTTGTCCACCAGGACGTTGTAGCTGCTGACGGTTCCCCAGCCGGGGGGCACTACCGGTGGCTCCCAGCCCACAATAACACTTTTGGCTAGTTGTTTAATAAGGGTGATTTTTCTAGGATAAGGCACAATGTCTTCTCCAATCTCATCAATGTTCACATCCAGAGTCCCTGCGCCGTTGCTGATCACGCTGGAGTCTATGTGACTCGGGGGACTGATCTCCAGGAGATCTCCTTCCAAGGCAGGACCCGAGCGGTTGATAAAATTCTGATCTTGCTCGCTGCTGAGTGTGCTCGATAACCGGCTCTCGTTGTCTTGAACAAAATCCACAAAGTTTGAAGGGACTAGTCCTCTTTGTCCATCCAGAAGTTCTCCTGGTGAGAAAGAGCAATGCCATGAAAACCCCTGAAGGAGAATGCCTTTTCCATGTCAGTGCCTCGAGAGTGGACAAGATAAAGGGCAAGGGATGAGTGAAACTTCGTAAACAACACCTCCAGTTTGGGAACATAAAGGCTTATTAAGGGAAATACCAGAACTGCCAGTAAGCTTTTTTGTCAACTTAAATCTTGCCAGTAGGAAAAGCTGACACTATAAAATATCTCATAATTAGCTTTGCCTGCAAGGAGCGGCTTTGCTGGTGCAGAAACTCTTTTAATTAACACCACGATGATAAAGCTAATTTTAGCAACTGATTTAGGAGCAGACGAAGGAAAGAATTTGGAGCGTGTTTGACAGACGAACTGATTTCAATCTGCATGAATTAGCATGAATTCATGGATTAAATAAAAAATACCTTCATAGAAGCCATCTTCGTCCATGTCTCCGTACACATAAAGGTACTTTCCTGCCGTAAGAGGGAGCTCCGCCTCTGGATTTTCATTTGGTCCATCGAAAGGGTTGTAGCTGTGGGGCACAGGCAGAGTGCTGCTCAGGAAAGGGGCTGCAGCTCCAAGGAGGGCAACTTTCCCAGGCCGTGTTTTTGCTCCCCTTCTGAGACACATTCTGAGTGGGCCTGGGTCAGTTTGTGCCCGTGAGGTCCCAGCACCCACCCTGCTCCCTCACAGGCTCTAGCCCTAAACCCACGTCCTTTCCTGCAGAATTTACCTGGACACTTCTCACTTAGGGCTCTTGAAATACACTGGCCAAAATTCTGCTTATTTTTTAGAGTGAATTAAAGCAAATTCAGTTGTGGGGTCTTTTTCAGCCACTGTACTCAATTTTATTTCAAAATTATTATTATCAAATTTATCAAATGAAAAATAATTATTATTATCAAATTTCCTTCTACACAAGTTTATTAAACTTGTACAGAGACAAGGTAAAAGAAGACAGAACCGGTGAGTTACATCTAAAAGAAGCTACTGAGAGACAAAAAGTACTTATAAAGTACTTAAATCCACATCCATCCTGAAAGAAATTGTTAGCCACTGAAATTTTTATCATGACAGTACTTTACGTCTGAAATTTTAATGTGCAAAGCAGTGATGGACTTCAAATCTTTTCTTGCTTGAAGAAGTAATTTACAAGAACAGACGGAGACACCCTCTCTAAAGCAGGAGGTGCCCATTTAATGTGATTTAGACACTGAAGGACAGAAATGGGTGGGTGTGAGAGAGCCAGGCCATGCTCAGCCCCCTCTGGCAACCCAGGCACATGGGCAGGGCACTGCTCTGCAGCCAGGGCCAGCAGGAAAGGGGCTGCTGTCCACAACTTTAATTCCATGCAATAATCCAGTGAGGTGAGGCCAAACCCGATGCTGAACATTACAAGTGTGTGCTGTATCTGTAATGAGATGTTTTACCTGTAACGGGCAATGCAAAGATGGACTTTCCCAGAATATCTCTGCTTTGAGGTATTGGAATTCTGATCATTATCCATCTGTAGAGGGGGGCAGAAAAAAGAAAATGTGATTTCAAAACCAGAAGAATGAACAGTTTTCCTGACAGGTGACACAAACCAGTGAACACAAAACATCAAGGAAAAAAAATTCTAACATGGAACACAGCTGGTTAATTTCACTCAGAAGGAAGATTCCAGTGACTGAGTGCTTAAAACAAATGCTGAGTTTAGAACTGGTGCCAAGTGTCAACTTTCAAATACTTCAAACAAAGAGCACCACACAAAATATCCCCCCTTGCCAATCCAACCCAACCCAACCCACAGCATCAGCACCTGTTCAATGCCACCTTTTCCACTAACTGAAAGAAATTATGTATTTTGTTCTGGATTTAACATCACATTTAATTCAATCCTGCAAAGCCACACATTTATTCTATTACTAATCTGGTCTACAAAACCTGGAGATTTGATTGTGGTGTTGAATCAACACAGTCTCTGCCTATTTTAGCTCTGCACGAGGTCTCTCAGTGGTAAAACAGTAATTTCTGCTATGCTTCAAGCTAGCAGAAGTTTTAAAGTGAGAGATGAACTTCCCTCCACTTATTGCACAGTTTGCTGTGAGCCATTCCAGAAAAAATGACTAACTTTTTGCCTGAGCTTGAGAGAACTTTATTTAAGGTAGAAATAGTGGGTTAACAACGGGATGAAATTAAATAAATTGTCCAAAAACTGAGCAAAATTTTACAATCTAAACAGTGTGAACACTCAACTGCAGCTTTCAGGTCTAAACTGGTCCCTGCCAAAAGCACACCAGAAAAATACTGAGTGAAGTCCCTTTTTCCCTGAATTAACTTCTGAGAGGTGCTTTAGGCCAGCACACATCGTCCTGCCAGTGCTCAGCTCCAGCACCAGGACACTCCCAGGGATTCCCCCTGTGCAGCCCTGAGGATCCAGGAAAATCTGCCAGGATTATCACCCTGACACCTTCACACGGGCATCTCCTCGAGCACACAACCAATAATGGTTATTCTAGAAGGCTTTTTTAATAGGAGCAACCAGGGCAGTTGCAAGGATATTTTTTGCGGAGTATCGTTTATTTATTTATTTATTTATTTCAGACTTCCCAGCATTATGCTCCATTTTTTTTTTTTTTGGATTTTATTCAAACACTCTCCCTTGGGTCTGGGTATCTCCAAAAAGAAATGGAGCTTAATTTCTGTGAGCTTGCATAATGTAAGTGTGTATCACATAATTACACTCCAGAAGGCACAAAACGTACAATTCTGCAAAAGAGGGCTTGACATCCTCAGTGAGAGATAACTCAAAAATAATAGAAAAGGGGAATTAAATTTGACGTGCGCTTCTTCTGTTCCTTGCTGTTAGTTCTGCTTCCCTAAGTCCCCTCGCTAAGCTGCTTTTTCTGTGGCCTCTTCAAAAAGCAGAGAGTGTTTCCACTTCTCAGTAATGCTGCTACACAAATATACACAAATATTTCTTGTGGATAATCCTCAGATGTGCCCACGGAATTCCCACTGTACAAGAATCTAGCATTTTGTTGAATATCCTCGGGTTTTTGATCCATTTAGGAACATTTTGATTCTATCGACTCTCACAGGTTCAGTAGCAAGGAATATAACATAGATAGAAAATATGCACACAGCTGCAACTCATTTACTCCTGTAAAGATGGAGAAAGGGATTTCTTGAAATGAGGGGTCAAATCTGAAGATCATTTCCCCATGGCTATCTGCCCATATAAACCAGGGGATTTAATAGAAAATAATACCCTTCTACAAAGTTTACAACATTTGTTCTACGCAGTTCTGGTATTTAACATTTGTCCTAAATACTAAAAATCAACTTGTTATGGCAGCTCTAAAAGCTCTTCTGAGCTTCCCACTGGATTTCTACTGGAATTCTACTGAAAAGCAGAAAAGAAAGGAGGAACAGAATCTTTCAAAAGTATGACTGAATACAAGATGTAGAGTTGAATGACTTTGGTGACAACATCCTGCAACTTTCACTTCCATTTCCCGGGCTCAGAATCCTTTGGGAGAGGCTGGGGAGGCTGTGAGCAGGTGGTGGCTGTAGGGGGGAGATTCACACATCATAAAAACCAGGCAGAGAATGAGTCCTGCAAAATGAACCATTCCCCTGGGGCACCGTGGGGAATTCCTGTTCCCTGTGCCCTGTATCAAAGTCACCCCTTTTGGGAGACAGAACAAAGCTCTAAAAACCTGCCTAACACAGCCCTACCCCACAGCAGACACAGCCAGAAATGCAGCTTTGCACCTCACCCAGAAGCACTGAAATGCTCTGTGTGCATCACTGAGGGCTGAGATCTTCAGAGAAGCTCGAGTTCCTCACACACCCAATTTTTATCCTGTGTAAGTAGGACATCAACTGCAGCTTCTTTGAAAATATCACTTAAATTCCCACTGATCATGTTCCCAAGTTGCCTCAGAAAAGGAGAACATTCGTGTCTTGATTTTTTAAAAGCAGGTGGATCAACCTGCATCAGCCTGCTGGAGCAGAGAAGCCTCAGCCCTAAATCACTCTTTCAGTAAAAAATTCAAAAAGACTCACGTCTGAATCAAATCTGCATCTTGGGGTACCAGATCTTGACTTGGACAGGAATGTAGGTTTGACAGACAGTTGTTCTGGTTTGTCTCCAGATATCTGAAGGGGTCGTATAAACTCTGAGATCACACAGCGACTTCCAGAAGGGCTTTCATGACCTGGCAGTGAACAAAACACGGGAATAAGGAACGGTTCTCAAGCAGAAACACTGCCACTGCACAGCAGAAGGTTGTTTTCCTCTCCTGTTAAAAATCACTGAAGAAGAAGGCTGTGGTGGGTAGAGTGCAGAGCACAGAAGTAGCTCAACCTGCCAGTTCCCAGACTTCTGGTAAATTCCTTAAGTCAACAATACGTAACAAACCACAACGCAGAAAGTGAAGGTATTTTAATTCAAAGAATTCAAAGGTAAAATTTCCCCCAGTGAGAAAAAGTCCACCTTGGTTCTGAGCACCCTGATACGTTTGGGGAAGTTATGTGACACCCTGTTTAACAAACCCAGCACCAAAAGCTGCCATTAGAACCTTTATTTCTTCTGGGGACTCTGTCATATACTGGAAAGCAGAATCGAGTCATACATTTGTCTTCTGAAAAAGAGACTGAAATGCTAATGATTTAGCTGGCAGGATACTCACGTTGAAATGAAGCTGTTTGACTTTTGGCAGGCAGGAAGTGCCACGAGCACCTGCTGCGTGTTTCAGTCCCAGTCCCATCCCTCCAGCTCCTAAAACGTGGGAACTAAGACTAGGCAAAAGGAAAAATCCCCCCAAATCCTTCTGGAATATTTGTATTGTGCTTTTTAAAAATGGTTTGGAAGAAAGGAAAAGACAGATTACAGTGCTGGTTGAACAGCCTGAGGAGGCTGAACACTCCTATCTCCTCCTGACTCGGGTGGAAACCAGAGGTGAGACAAGCAAAAAGAACATCAGCAAGGCTGCAAGAGAGACTAACAAAGCTTGGTATAAAACACTTGTACATTTTCTCCTTTTACTGTTAGTTCAGTCCCCAAAGCACACGAAAGCAGGAACTGTAAATTGAGCTGAATTTGACCTGCAGCAGGAGCAGAAGTCAGAGCAGAGCACAGGGTGCTGCTGACACTGCCAGAGATGCAGAGTGCATTCTGCCTCTCATTAACACAACGAGCCTGTGCTCTCATTTCTCACACCCTCAATTTGTGTAGGCTCAGCATTTCCTCTCCCGTTCTGCCACGAGTCTGGACAGCAACGTTTTGCTGCTGAATTTCAAGATTCCCAGCCCACGTCACCAGGAATTATCAGTGGAACCTCTTTATTCACACTGCAGAGGAGAAAAAGCTCCAAGAGTATCATCAGAGGGTTTTTCTGGTGTGCTCGTTAGTCCAATATGATTAATTTTCTCTGCATCACTGCAATTTACAGCAGGACAGCTAAAGCACATTGACAGCAGGGAAATACACAACTCACCATACAAAAGATTAATTATGACCAGCCCCACTTAGAGCAATCCCCAGGCTGGAAAAGGGCACATTTTTTATTCTTGGAACCTTTCTCACATATATAACAGAGAAGTCGTCCCCGTTCAGGAACCTTTAGCCAATTTAGCTCCTTCTGTTTGCTGTTAATGTGTTTGCCATATCAGCCTGTCAGCACCAGGCTATAAATAACGGGGCCAACTGTGATTATTCATTCAAAGGAAGCTGCTGTTTGGTCTCAGACCTTCTGCCTTCTCCAGGCTTTGTTTTTAAATTACTGGCACTACGTAAAAGACGTGGAGGAAGGTTCTGGGGCAACGCAGCCCTTGCTCTGCAGACACAGGACAGTAACTGGCTCAGGAACTCACATTATCAGGAACTCCAGGAACATCAAGATGCTGCAAGATACGGATCTGATTTTTTTTCACTTGGAAAATGAGGTACATAAAATCTACCCTGAGTCCTGAACACGTGGGAGAGGAAAGTGTGGGGTAGCTGTGACTGCAGGAGGGGCCTGGGCACGTCTCTGGCCCCAGACAGAGCTGATAACCCCCACCCAGACCCCACAGAGGGACTGAACATCCCACAGCAACAGCCAGGAACTGCCAAGGACAGACTTTAGGGTCAGCCCCAGCACACAACTTCAGCAGGGAGTTCTGTGTACTCTGCAGAGCAGCCTTTTATAAAGGTTATGAGACAAATATTAACGTAAATTCATGTGGATTCCACCTACGTAGAGCCACGGCTGGATTGAAAAATAAACACAAGCATCATCAAGTAATGCCTTTGGAAAAGAAAAAAAAGAAACCAAAATTGAGCTTCAGAGTGCAGGAAGCACATTGCTCCTGAGTGTCTGTAATCTCCTGGTTGTTTCTGCAGATGTTTGCTCCTGCAGACTGTCACTACAGGAGTACACACAAAAAGGGCTGCATTTAAAAACCGCCCTCAGTTTGCCTCCGAAAAAAGAAACTGATTAAACCTGGTTCTCTCGTTCATCCAAGGCAATTACACTGATGGCCCTGGGCTTGAACAGCAGAATGTGAAGGAATCAGACCTACAGACTCCTTTAAAGCTTGTTAACTGGAAACCTACAAAAAAGAAAACAAACAAACAAACAAAAAGACCCAAATAAAACACCTTTCCTTTTCTATTTCCCCTCTGGAAAAAAACAGAGTTAAAAATAAAATATACAAGAGGTCAGCTCATAAGAACACACAGCAGCATCCAGAAATGTCTTTTTTTTTTTTAACAATACTAGAGAAGAACCTTATAAAGCCACAAGGGTTTTGTCCATGAAGTCTTTTAAAATCCATTTATGCTCAAAATGGCCTTTATTTTCCCATGACTGGCAAATATTTGTTAAGGAAGTCTGAAGAACACCCTATCAAGGAAAAAGGAAGAGCACCAGACCTAATTTAAATGTTTCAGGAGGATTAAATCTGTCCATACTTGCATTACAATTAGACTCTCCATTTTATTTATTGCAATTGCTGATTCCATATGGACTACCTAAATTATCCAGAAAGCCCATTTAAATGAGCCTCTTAACTGATGAATAATAAATCTTAAGGCTTCTATATCTGACTGTGACACTACTGTATGTTTAAAGTGAACTTTTCATGCTCTAATCCACCCTGGCGAGGTTTATTTCATTTCCTGATACATTCAAACATCACCAATTAAAGCAAAGCAGTTGGTCATAAACCGATCTCAGCTCCATCATTTGCTCTGCTCTGAAAGCTGTCCCTGTGTTCCCTCTCGTGTTCTTTCTTCCTCACACATAATAAAAATAATTACACTTGTGGTTTGAAGAACTTGCTGTACTCTACCATGGTTATTGAGGAAGGGCTGATTTCAGTAATTAGAAATCCTGCCCACTTGCTCAAACATGACTTTATTGTTGTCAGTGCATTCACACTGAGGATGAATGTTGTCCAAGCATTTCTGATGTTTAGACACAAGTGCTGCAGGCCCTGAATTGCAAGTCCCACAAAAATCAATAGGTTTTGAGAAAAGGATTAGAGAGGAAGGCCCTTAAATGCCTCGGGTACAGACCTGGCTGTGTTTGCCGTGGTTTTACTCAAGGGTTACTTGGGAGATTTCAGTTTGGCATGTTTTGAAGTTTTTAGAAAGGTTTTTCCATTAGCATTAGAAGAATAAATATAAATTAGTTTGGAGAGTTTGACTGAGTACCTTAAAACCTTTAGCTGATTTCCATTTTTCAATAAATCAATTGCAGGGATACAGTGATTCACTGCTGCCTGAAGGACAGTTCAATATCTCATTACCTCTCCTTTTAAATTAAATGTTGCTTTGAAAATCCTGTCCTTAGAGACATGAGGGGATAATGCTGTCAGTATTAAGGAAATTTCTACTAAATTCTTATGTCTGTCAGGAAACGCCTTTGGAATTGCCCATGCAGTGCACTTTAACAGCCCCTCAGGAAAGGTGTGCAGCTCCAGAAAAGCCCGAGCACCAAGGGGCACCACGGTGGGCACAGCTGGCAGCAGCTCCAGCCCGGAGTTCAGGAAGCCAAGGCACACACAGACAGAGCTGAAATGAGGGAAGGATGTCACCTCGGCTCCTTCTGCCTGGCTTTCACACCGAGCTTAGCCCCTTCACTGGCAGCAGCTGCTCCTCTGTAGCAGCAGGGAAATCATCTCTGATTTCCAGGCCCCAAGCCTCGGAGTTGTTCTAGAAGCTTAGGAAAAAAAGTTGAGACCATTTGATTTTCCCAGTTCCTTTTCATACTTATTTTCAAACAACCTTGGGGGAATTGTAAGTTACGAGAATGAACTCACAACTGTTTCTCTGCAGGACGATTGAAGCCATTCCAGGACACTGACCACGCTCCTCACACAGAATAACACACAATCGAACTTGTAATTTACATGGAAGGTGTTTTTAAGAGTCCCCAGGTAACCTCTTGCCTTGATCTCTGTAATTTTCCTATGAATAATGGATCATTTACAAAGCCCTGCGCTTTGGAGAGCTGCTGCCTCTGGCAACAGGAGATGACCTGGTGAAAGTTCAGCACAGACCTTGGATAAACACACGCTGTTGACTGTGCTGGGGACTGCAAGTGTAAGAACATCAGTACAGATGCAAATGAATTTTTTTTTAAATTTACTTTCTCCATTTCTTTTGGAACTATTTTTTTGCTTTTTAAAACATTTTACTTTCAGATTTTTAAGGAGAAGAGCATAATTTCTGTTGAACAAATGAAACTGAGCCAAAATCATCCTCATGTCTGTCAAAATGCTCCATTCAGTTTCCCCATTTCATACTCAGCTCTATTTAGATGTGTTTTTATACGTAAGGGCCAATGCAGAGTGTGGGGTGTCTGTGCTTTCTTTCCCCATTAACTCCTCCTCCAACAAGACAGCAGACCTGCTCCTGGCCCTGAAACAGGGAAGGGTTTCCAGCAAAGCCTGGATATGCACAGTCACTCTTCTCACAGCAGAGGCACGCTTTTACACGAGGAACACATCATTTTAATGCTGAACAGGTTTCACATCACTACACTCAACAACAACTAGAGAGAATTTTGCTCACAGCAGCACCCAGGTAAAACTGGAACAAGCTCAGCAAAGGCTTAGGAGATACTCTGAGATTTAAACAAGTCACCAGACAGAAAGAGGAGTGGATTCTGTCCTCAGCAAACTCTCTGCACATCACACGCGTGCACCAGGGCAGCACCACCACCTCTGGCTGCTGCTCCTTACCTTTGCCTATCGAAGTGGCTATTCCATTCATTAACTGGGACAGGGATTTGCCAGGAGAGCCAGAGAGCTCTGGGGGTGCCAAGGCGTTGCTGCTCAGGAGGTCGATCTTGCCCGCCTGCTGCCGGAACCTCTCGAGCTCCTGCGACAGGAGGTTAAACTGCTCGCTCTGCGTCCGGCATTTCTCCTCCAGCTCCCGGACCTTGGCCTGCACAACCAACACAGGCACACGGTCAGACCAGGGCAGGGCTGCCCACAGCAGCTCCTCTGAGGCACCAGGATGGGCAGAGGTTTGGGATAAACAGGCCCACGACCGCCCTCTGAGCTCTCAGCCAACCTGCGGGCAGCCCTGTGACACCGAGGTGATTCCTCCTCTCACCAACACCTTCCAAAGGGGAGATTCCTCATCAGAGATTGTGGCAGTGCTAAAAAAATCGCTGCCAAGAACAGCTGGAAGGAGATTCTACAGTTTTGTGGCTTCTTCACTCATCTGAATGTCAGTTTTGTGTGCCTTTCCAATCTTCTCCAAAAATCAGGTGTATTTCTGAGGTTTGCCCACATTCTGCTATTCGGCTGAAGCCTCCTGAATTGCTACGTTAACATTTGTGTATTAAAACCCAACAAGAGCAGTGAAACCCCCCAGTGGCTCCTGCAGAATTTGGGCCCAGCCACTGGCTGAATTGCCCTTAAAATCAATGCTGCTCCCTGCAAAGCCAAACCACACCGAGGCACTTCAGGCACCAGCCAAAAAGAGGCTTTTGTAAGCCTGGGAAAAGAACCAAAACATAACATTTTTGTTCGAATTCTGAGGCATCAGGCTTTAACAAAACAGAACCCAAAAGACAAGCCTCTGTTGTGACCTCCACAGGGCTGATGAATTCCTGGTGTGAGAAGTGGATGAGGTGAGGTCAGAGACATTCCCTGGCTGAGAGCACTGACCAAGGGCATGGGGAATCCAAGGGGGAAGGGTTTTACTCAAAACATGTGAGCATGAAACCCCCTTTTATCCAGAGCTGCACATTCACTGCAGCAGCTAAATTAAGGATGCAATAGTGTATCCCACTCTGGTGCTTTATGATGAACAAACATCACCTCCCTTCATTAAAAACCCCTCTCAGTTAAGCAACTGTGCTAACAAAGGAAGTCTGGAATTAAATTCAGTCAACTGAATTAACAGTTTTGGTTTCTTTAAAGAAAAATAACATTCTGAGTTCATACAAGAAAAACTGTACATTTTATATACCAAGAAAACAACATATATTGCACACCACCTAAAAGAGATCCTAGCTAAAGGAAGATACTTACAGTAGCCAGAAGAACCCAAAAATCCAAATTTTCTAGTACACAAGGTGGTACTTTGTTCCTTTTCTAGTAACAAATACCTTTTTAAAGTTGGGAGTGAATTTTAAAGATTCAATTTCTTTGCATACATAACACACAAATTAATTTATTTCTGCAAAAGAAATCTCAGGGTATCCATCTAATTGATTGTGAAATGAAGAACAGTTAAGAATCAGACATTGTGAGAGTTTTACACAAACATGAAATGCTTGGGGTTTTTCACTGTGGTTTTGAACAAATGAAATGCCAGACTTTGCTACTTGTTAATTTGCTGCATGAAAATGGCATCTATGGACAGTTTCAAAGGACAAATTAAGCAAACATTAAACAAACAAAGAACTAAACTGGCTTGGGTTTTTTGGTCCCCACTTTCCAATGGAAAGCTTAAGGATGAACTATTCCACTCTCTAAGAATATTTACTGCCCTTTCCACATGCAGTTATGGAAACTCTAGTCCAAAATAAAAAATAAAAGCATCACAATCCAGACCTCAAAAAGAAGCTAAGGCTGCCTTAAAAATATTTGTGAGAAAGTATTAATATTGTTATTTATTAACTTAAAAATTATTTGTATTTCGGTAAATGCCTTCTTTGTCTTTTCTTCTGAGCATGTAGAAATTTCAAGTTGTTCCCTCACAACTGTACGAAGCCTGGAAGAAAAATGCCTTCACTGCTTTATTTTTAGTAGGGTTGTGAGTTAGAAGTGAGCACGAAGCTGGTACTTTATAAAGAAAATGTGCCATAAGATGCACGACTGAGCTTCCAGGAGGCATCCCCACGCTCATCCTCGCTCCCTGACTCCAGGCACGTGCTTGCTCTGCCAGCCAGACTGGAGAAAATCTGCATTTCTGTGTCCAGAGCAGAGCAAAACGTGCTCACAGCCTCAGAACTCTGAATTTCCGTGCTGTGCCGTGGCTGCTGCCATTTAATCCGTGCTGCTGAAGGGGCCCAGAGGTGTCCCAGATCCCCCAGAGCTGCCTACAGCAGTGGTTGGAGACGAGACATCCGAGCTGAGAGCAGATGGAACGTCTGTCACTTGGAGCTGCCAGGCTCCTCACACTGCTCCCAGAGCTGCTCCCAAAATTCACGGGGCTCCTCAAGTGGAACACGGAGCAGACTTCATCCATCACGAGACAGACACCGTGCACACGGGACAGGTGAGATGAGAGCAACTTTCCAGGTGGACAGGTTTGAATTCAGAGCAGTAATTAGCACGTTGTGCAGGTATTATCTCACAGTTTAATCGCTTGCAGGGCAGCAATGGCTCTCACTGGGAGCCTCCAATCAGCCTCAGGGGAAAATATCACATAGAACAGTCTCTGTATTAGCAAAGGAACAGCCTGAATTCAGACAAAATCCACACAGCCAGAAAGTTGCAATCTTGAGTGAGCCACCAAACCATTCCTACTGGGCATGCTCGTTAGGAAGTGACCGAAAACCAGGATCAGAGCTCTCATCAAATCATGCCAAGATCAGTTTCTCGTAGAAAAAGTATTCTGATTCTGATGATTTGGTATGAGGCCAATAAATGCAGAGCATGCTTGCATAACAATGGTTCTAGCACGCATCCCATGCAAGGCGAGGGCTATTGCACTCATTTTCAAGGGAAAAGTGCAGGATTCAGGACAGGGAAAGGAGAATTTATGCCCTAAAATACCTGCATGCTGTCCAAGGTGTTCTGGATGAAGTGCAAAGCAATAAATCCCAAACAAGACACAGTAAACAAAGAGATGTGAAATAAACAAAGAAATAAAAACAGTTTTGAATACTTTTTTTTTACATTTCAAAGCAAAGTATATTAGAACAGTTACACGTGTAAAAACATGCATTAACACAAACCACGCTAGAGAAATCAACACTGCTGCTGATCTGGAACTGCAAAAGGCACATTAAATAAAACGCTAAAAAATAATGTGCTTGTGGCAATAAAAAGCAAAAGCTTTGGAAATCTTGTTGGGGTTATGCAAATCAGAGGCTGCAGACAAATCAGCTAAATAAGAATTGTGCTCAGCTTGAGGGGGGTGAATAATCTCTTGCCTGTCTTGTTTCTGTTTTCCTGTATCACAGACTTTCCACCAGGCATTAAATAATAATTTCACCTTAGAGTCTGGACACTAAAACAAACTTTATATACATGATGATAATGAAAGCCTGTGAGTAAAACACATTCTGTGGGAATATGAACTTTTCTAGATAATAATAAACAAATGCTTTAATTTTATTTTATTTTTTTAAGTTGATCAATGCACCAGAAAAAAACCACCTTTCACCAAGGCATGGCCAGCAAGTACACACACAGAAATACTGTGGGAAGGGAAAAAGACTGGAAATTACCTTTAGATAAAAGCAGATTTCTAAATGAAATGTTGACAATGCACTTGCTATTACCAACCCATATTTTTGCACGTCCTTTAGGACACGTACATTAACACTTAATAACCATTTAATGCCTTTTCCTCAGGCAGAAAAATGAAGTGTTCTCTCTCTAGCACAGCCTTTGAAGGTTTTTTGAAGTATCTCCATTTTTTCATTAGGTTTACAATTTCTGGTTCTTTAACGTGTTGCTTTATGTTTATTAGACAGTATTTAATTAGGAACCCTAGGTAACTGATTGGTATTTGCTGCTGTATTTCCAGCCTAATAAATCAAAATTCTCATAATTAATCGCTCCCTTTAATAGTATTTTACAAAAAATGGAACCAAAAGAGAAACATACATCACTTCCAACAGCTCAGCTTAATGATCTCCTAACTAATTATAAATCTTAGAGGATGCAATTACATCAGAAGAGAAAAAAAACCCCTATTTGCCTACATATTCCCTGAGATGTGCAGAAGTGATGCTGCTGTAAAATTATCCCGTTCAGAAGGGACCTGAAAAAGCCAAGGTAACCCAGAGGATCTTACCTCTAGCAACTGAACTGCTCCTTCATGTTCCTTCTTAGCTTCAACCTGAGCCTTGTTTTCATGGAAAAGGAAAAAGGAAAAAATAGGGGAAAGGAGGAAGAAGGAGAATTAATTAGTCATGCCCCATACAATATGCTCTAAGCACATAAAGCAGCTCACTTATCCTCAAATCCAGAGCCAGTTTCCATCTCGCAGGGGGGGCTGTGCCAGTGCTGCTCCAGCTCCCAGCCTGGAAATCGCTGCTTATTTTAGGAGGCTGAGTCTCAGCGAGGCTTCAGAGCAGTGGTGTTTGTTGGACCAACACAGGAATTCTCAACACGCTGCAACATCACCTGGGAGCTCCCTGAAACCCTCCAAATCCAAACTGAAATGGAGTTTGCTCTCTGCTGGGGGTTCGTGGTGCAGAAACCTCCCAGAGCAGCTGGGAGGAGGCAACACAAAAATTAAGCTCGTTTTTTTAATGAAGCAACAGCATTTCTCACCAAAGTAAACAGCTCACCAAACAAGGCAGCCACAAGACAGGCTGTGTGAAAAGAGGAGTGCAACATTTAAGGTCCAATCAACTGAGTCAAAGACAAAGAGAGGGAATCAACAAGGGCAGAAAAGTGTATTTTATGTAGCTCAGGAATTCAGTTATCAAATTTTGACTGGGAAAAGTCTAAACCTTAAAACCAAATAAACAGCACTCAGTAACTTCAGATTATCCTCACTTTATTTCCATTTAAGTTTTCACTGCCTCCTTTATTGAAGCTGGCCCAAGATAAGCACAAATTTTGCTAACCTCATCTCAGAGGTGGTTTTCTGTATTACTCACCAGAGAAAAGTCTCAAACCCCTCCTGTTTAGGGGAGGACAACACCCCCCAGACTTTTTAATTTACTGTGCCAGACAGTCCCAGGATGGACACAGATGCAGCTTTGTTTAACTTCATTTCCCTCACTGCTCAGGGCTGCCCTGCTCCGTTTCTGCCTTCAGCAGGAGCTGGGTCAGGCCATGGAGTCCCCAAATCCATAGACCCAGATGCACAGACCCAAATCCAGAGTCCCAAATGCACAGACCCAAATGCACAGACCCAAATCCACAGACCCCAGGTGCCCTTCCCTGTCCAGGGGGTCACACAGCCCCCTGCCCCTGCAGCACAGCCACGTTCCTGCCCTCACCACAGCAATAACTCTCACTGCAGGCAGGGGATGAAATATTGGCTCCACGAGCACCAGCAAACACGTGATAGCAGGTAATAGAAAGCCTTGAGTCATCCATCATGGCAAGTTTAATAAAAGCTCCCCAGAGTCTGAGTTCTGGGTAAATGATTACAGAACCTGCATCAATAGCTATCTCTCTTGAACATCAAACTGCCTTGTATTAGGGTTTTCTTTAAAAAAAGACCATCTGATTCCCCATCAACACAAAACCTTGATGGACAATATTATATTCTTCCTTTCAGGCTGAAAAATCTGATCAATCTGCACATATATTAAAAAGAGAATGAACTTTTATTTATATTCAGCAAATGCACCAGGCTGCAGCAGTGACTGGCTCTGCCCTGAAGTGCACATTTTGGGGTTCACCAGCACCTTTACAACAGCACCAAGATGTGCTGTGAAATGCCATCCTCTTACTGCCCAGACCTTCTACTTCCCTTTGGAAATACTTTTTTCAAGTAAAGATGACTCTAATGAAAAAAGGGAAGAAAGAATTTCAGACACAGGTACTCGGTCCATTGGGAGGCCAGCTCTGGATGAAATGTGAGCCAGCAGCTCCTGTTTAAGGCTGGGAGTGATGTGTTATAGTTCCTTAGGTAACAGATTGATTTAAAACATTTATCTGCTGAGCTCGCTGCAGTGGGTGAAAGACCAAACTCGACACAGCCCGGGCTGTGCTCGGTGTCTGTCACGCTGCAGCTCAGCACCAGGGACAGCAGAAAAGAGTGGCACAGAGATTTGTCTCCTGCTGCCACTCCAAGTGAGGATTTATCAGAAGAATGCAACAAAAATTAGCAAGAAATGCTGTATCTTTGATTTCTTTCCTTTGCCAGGAAATTTAAGTCCAAAATTTATGAGGCAGTTCTAATAATAACAGCTGAATATAACTAGAAATGGCATTTTGCACTGGGCCTAAGTACATTTGAGAAAGACTAAAAGAAAATTAACTGGAAGATTTCATTTGGTCAACTACAGCTTTCTATTTGAAGCAACCATATTAGATACATCTTTTATTCTGCTGAGAAGGTCCCTCTGTGCAAATTTTCTACCAAATTATCATTAGCAGCATTATTTCTGTGTTTTCATCTAGTCCAGCAACTGGAAAAATCAACATTAGCACTGAGACAATTGCAGCTTTAAGTGACTTTGGCAAGACTGAAACTCAGCATTGTGTTTTTTGTATTGTATTGAATACTGAGAAATTGCAGCGTGAAAAAAAGAAGTCTTAAAGTGATTTGTGAATTATAGAATGACCTTGGAAATGAGGTATTTAAGCAAGTGTTCAGTTTCTGTGGTGGGCTGATGCTGGCTGGACACCAAACTCTTGCCACGCAAACATGAGACATTCTTGAAGAGGATGATCAACTGTGATGTGTCAGTACCTTGATAAGACTTTCTTTAACCCAATTTACTGGAGAAAGGGAGCAAGAATTGCACGCCTGGAAGAGGAAGGCACAGAAATCCTAACAGAACACTGATATGTCAGTGAGAATGTTAACAGCACACTGGGAATGGCAGAGACCTCGTGTTTTGGTTGTCAAGAAATTAAGACCAGATTCCTTTGTGACTTTTGAGAAATGCACAAGCATTACCAAGCCAAATATAGAGGGAAGCAATGGAAATACAAAGGAAATCCATGAGATTGTGTCCCTCTTACCCCTGCTGGGAAACAGAAAAGCTCAGATACAGCAGGGTCAGGTTAATTCTCACTGGCATGAGCATTTATAAATCCTTCAGCACAGCGCAGCAGCAGCACCATGGAACAACCCAGGGCAGGGAGCAGCCTGGCAGCTGGGTGGGAATTCCTTCAAGGATTCCTTCAGACCAGGAAATCCATCCCACGACGTTTTCTCTGTCCCTGCAACTCTGGTCCCACCTCACCTGCCTCACCCTGTCCCCCTGTACCTCCTGCAGCATCTCCATCTCCTGCCCCTCCCTGTCCCCTTTCTGCAGCAGCTCCATCTCCTGCCTCTCCCTGTCCCCTTTCTGCAGCATCTCCATCTCCTGCCGCTCCCCGTTCACCACCGCCTACTCCTGCTCCCTCTCCCCCCCCACCTCCTGCCGCCGC
>VZRV01006478.1:568837-586567 GCA_013398115.1 Falcunculus frontatus | reverse complement strand
GGGACAGGGCAGGGACAGGGCAGGGACAGGGCAGGGACAGGGCAGGGACAGGGCAGGGACAGGGCAGGGACAGGGCAGGGACAGGGCAAGGGGATGCAGGGAGCACCTGGGGAACAGCAGGAGAGAGCTCTGAGCTGCTGGATTCCTCCAGGCCTGGCTCCACAATGAGCACACGGCCATGGCCTGTGCAGGAGGTGACAGTGACAATCCATTTGTGTGTGCTGTCCCTGTCTGTGCTATCAGTGTCTGTGCTATCAGTGTCCTCAGTGTCAGGCAGCTTAGAACTTTCTAATGTGTAAATCTGCACTTCCCTTTTGCACGCTTTCCAGAGGTCCCAACAACGCTGCTCCAACATCAGAAGGCAAACCCACAATTAAAAGAGAACAGGAAAAACACAGCAGGGACTCCCTATGTCAGTACAATTGTCAAATAATGCTCTGTCCTTCAAAGACAGTGTGAAGAAGTCACCTCTTCAGCGGATCTTTCAGAGCACAGGCACGAACCCTGCTGTGCAGCACAGAAGGAACAGGGGACACCGTGCATTTACCAGTTTTCTTTCCTACTGGAGAGCTGTGAGTACAAACTGCTGCTGAAAGAGCACTTAAGAGCCTGCTGAAATGGTTCTTGTTTCCTCTGCCTCCTCCCGGGCACGGGGGCTCTGGCAGGGAGCAGCCCCTGGCTGGCTCCAGCTGTGGCAGCTGCAGCTGCAGCCAGAACAAAGAGCCCCTCTCCCCCCAGGCACTGCTCAGCTCCAAAGGAGCGCTGGTGATGCCAGAACAGACCCCCAGGGCTCTCAAGGACCCCAGCCTTGTTCACAGAGCAGAACTCGTCCGTGGTGCTGAATGGGAGCAGATTCAATTCTCACCCAAGCGCTCTCATCAAGAGCCTTGTCATCTGTGCTCGCAGATGGAGAGCACCAGCCCGGGCATGAATGGGAATCGCTGCCTGCACACATCAGAAAATCAGAGCCCTTCTGCACGAGAGGCACTGTGAACAGTTCCAGAAGTCAGCTAATTCAGCAGTTCTTCATCTTCCCTTTTCTGCTTTGTTGATACATCCTGAATTTCTCAAAAGAGAAACTGAACTTCTTTTCAGACGGGGAAACTAGGCTAAATATTCCTCAAAACTTTCTTCCAATGGCTGGAAAGCTGCAAGCCATTTCTCCAAACTACTGATCTCCCGAGCATATGAGGACACACGTGAAATGCACGATGAACTGCATCTGCTTGGGCAGGGCTTGGTGCTAAAAAGGAGCTGTAGGGCTCCAAGCCTGTTCAAGGTACTCTGCCAGCTCACAAGGGTTCTGCTGAGGGCAGAAAAGCACTGAACATGAAAAGCCAGGATCTCTGTATCCACCAGAGAATTTTTGTCTCAGTGAAGGAAGGTGTTTGAAGAAGTTGTTAAGCAGAACACTGAGATGTACAGAATGCAAAGGCCACAGTAATATTTTGTAGACAGTGAGAGTGGCAGACACAGCTCTCTGAAGTAAAATATCCTGGCAGTTTGCTCATATTCTCATCCTCTTTCTCGTTTTGACTTAAATAACTGCACAGTGAAAACCGACATGCAATTACTTATAAAGCACCAGATAAAGGTCTCTAAACATTTCTCTGTGCTGGTTTGAGATCCCCTGTCAGTACCTGGTGCTCTGCATGGCACAGATCAGAGCTGAGAGGGGCATTCAGTGCCTGGGTTTGCAAGGCAAAGATCAGGAATAATGGACGAGCAATGGAAGTACGGGATTGGTGGAATTCAGGATTTATACACACCTTTAGGACCTGCTCTAAGTTCTCCAGCTTGGCTTGGAGCTGGTGTTTTCCCCTTACAGCCAAATCTCGTTCTTTGGTCACTCTGAGAAGGGTTTCTCGAAGGTGGTCATAGTCTGATTTTACCTAGAAAAAATAAAATGGGGTTATTGCCCAAAGTGCTAATGAATGAAGGCAAAAATACACCTGGCACCAATACTTCTGCATGCTAAAATGTACAAAGGAAAAAGTTCAAAGGAAAAAGCACAAAAGCCCAAAAGGGATTGTTCCCTGAGGAAGCTGTGAGTGTCTCATACACACAGAACATTTCCTCTCAGCAAGGACTAAGGTCTGGCAGCCAAACTGGAGCTATGCACAACTCATGTCAATTGAAATAAATATCCTACATCACGCACAAATGAATGACAATCAAAACATCCCAAAATTCTCTGGATCTCAGGGGCCTCAGAGATGGGTGTGCTATATAAAGAGGCAGAGATCTAATACTATATGTGTATAAAATATAACTCAAATTTCCATTTCTTCTGGACTCTTTTCAGTGTAAACTCACTTCAGAATAAACTCAAATACACATGATCAGCCTGTGTTAACACTTGAAATCAGCGTACCTACAATTCAAAAATAAGTATTCTTCTGCAATAAACCCCTTGCTCTCCCTTAAAACATTTCTAGACAGAAGGTATTTAAAGGATCAGATACTCATAAAGCAAGATTTGTTTAATGATTTAATTCACTTGGTCCTATGTTAACCAGTTCAGTATGATCAAGTCTTTTTATACAGGATTTTGTGAATCATCAGTGATAGTGACCACTTCATAAACAGACACAGAAAACAAGAAAAAACATTGAATTACTTTAGCCTGCCATGGAAAAGTTCTTCCTTTAATCCATCAGCTGAAAATTTCATTTCTTAGCCCTGATCACTCTATGAGTTTGAGACCTGTACTGATGCACAGCAGGATTATTACAGCTTGTATCAGATCAGAAATTGCATTTTTTACATTAAGAAAAAAATCAAGCAAGAATAAACACCTGGGTAAAAAAACCCCAATATTATTTTCACATACTATTCCCACTTTTCTGCAGCATTTACAGAAGGTAAGAAAGCACTAATATTTCTAGAGAGCAGCGTTCCAAGCAGCATCTGTTTTCCTGTGTCACTGGAGCACAACCAAGGCTGGCAGGCTCCTGGCCAGGGAAGGGCAAACCAGCCCAAAACTCACATTTCATCCTGGGCAGCTCCTGGCTCCTTCTGACTCCACTTCAGGAAGTGACCAGTTCCTTCCCCCCCCTCCCCAATTTAATTACTGTATTTTTAAATTATTATTATCTTTAAAGAGCAAATTAAGCAATCTTGGACACGGAAATCTCTCCTGGCCACTTCCTAATGCAATGTTTTGAAAGCTGATTCAGCCCTTTTATTTGCCTTCTGGCTCCAGTTTGTTAACTTGCAAATTCTGCCACGGACCAAACAATCCAAAAAGCTGCAGCCAGCCCTCGCATTCAGCTCTGCAGAAGGGCTCTTTGGAGTGCAGTGGACTAGAAAAAAAGAGAGGAAAATGGAACAAATCATGTTTTCCACAAGAACTGATGCAATTATTGTCAACCTCAGGATTTTTTTTTTCTGTGCACAGATTTTTCTTTTCCTCTCAGCTCTTTACAACGAAGGAAACTCTTAAACAATGGATTTTCAGAATCTATTAACTCCTGCATCCTTTGTATTGTATTCCACCGCTCAGATCAGTCAGTGTATACTGCTGAGGAATAATGGGGTGGAAAAAGGAAACAGTGAGGTATCAGCATCAGTGATGCAATCCTGTTGTTGTCTGGGATCCCCAGTTCATTTCCTGGGCATTAGTGAAGCACAATATTTTGAACAAGTTACAAGAAGAGGTTATTTTGGTCGGACTTTAGTTTTCCCTGTCTCCAAAACAATTCCTACCAACTGAGCACCTCTGGAAAGAACTTCTTTTAAAACTCACTAGTTGGCATATTCTGAATATTTCTGGGAGCTAGGGAGCAGGGTACCCTTCTGCTCTGAGCTTCTCCCTGTGGCAGGGAAGGGGCTCTCAGAACAAACAGCTCTTATCAGGCTGCTGATGTAATTCTGGAAAGAGATGGATTAGAGATGGGTACAACTGCAGATGTTTTACACACCTCAGGATCCCAAAGTGCCTACCTGAATTAGCCAAAGCTTAGGAATACACCAATGATTCTGATAATTTCTCTACTTTCTCTTCTGGCAGATCAGCTTTTGAACAAGGTTTTGATTTTGAGTATTGGAAAGAACAGAACCAAATCTACCAAACACCTTCTGGTAATTACTATTGTTACTCCCAGAAACACCGATACCTTTTGATATTTCTGCAGGATATTCTTGCCAGGATTCTCTCCCCTGAAGATCGTGTATTACCCAGAACACTGTGACAGACACATTTATATAACCCATATGGCATCATAGAGCTTGATGAGACTATCATTTCCTTTTTCTTTTTTAGACAGCATTTGCTCTTAAATGTGACTTTAGTGCTCTCCCCAAACAGGCTGCTCAAGAACATATGGGATACACACGAACCTGAATTACTCACAGAGCGTATCAAAACATCAATGTTCCCAGTGGCAAAAACAGCTGACCTAAATAGAGTGCATCAGAAACAGCTCTAATTTCATGACAGAAACAGGGAACATTTTGATCCGTGATGCTTCTCTGTTCAATTCATCAACCAATTCATTTTGCATCCTCTATCTTCACACTTACTAAATGTGCCCTCATTTGAGTCAGTCTGAGGGCCAGGGTTCTGCTGAAGTGCCCTCAGCTTCCTGAACACTTGCACAGAAAGCAGCTACTGAAAACCATCCCCAGGCAGCAGCAGTTCATGTTCTTGGTGAAAAGCTCCATCACCCACCTCAGACCTTTGTTCCAGAGACCTGCAGCTCCTCAAACCACTGCCATTGTCCAGAAAACATTACTGAGAAAATACCATGAAAATGGTGTGGGTTTAGGTACTGTGGAAACACATTCTGAATGTTAAAGCCTGTTCTGGTTTTATATTAAAACACTAACTCGTTTGTATTCAAACAGGAAAACAAACCAGAGCCCAGTGCCACAGCACTCCCAAGGACACAAAGCCTTCTCACGGGCACTCCACACCTGGAACACAATTTTGTTTCACTTAGCAGAGTACCAAACCCACGTGAGTTACGTACAATTTTAGCTCTATTTGATGGACTCGAAGGCAGCCAGCCTCATGCCTACTCCTTTCTAGAGTCGAGTTTCAGCAAGCAATTGTACAGAAGTGAGCAGTGGCTCTGTCAGTGCTGCATCACAGAGCTCACAAACACTCCTCCAGCCCCATGTGCTGGGATGAAGTTGGCCTGGTTTCCAGGCCAGCTCTCAAGGGTGAAAAAGAATAAATTAATTTAGGCAGGTTTTCCCCTTCAGGGCTGAGCCCTAACTCTGTCAGAATCCTGCTCCAACCTCCACATCCAACGCCGTAGAGTTTCACACATTCTGAACAACAAAATGCATCTAAACTGCACAATCTATCATCAGCCTTGGTGTGTGGCAGAAAACCCCAGAAAACCTCTTATGCAAGGAGGAAAACAAAAGGTTTGTCAACATTCAGGGTATGTGGCTAAGGTTACATATTGTTAGATTTGTTAAAAGTGAGACAGAACTCTTACAGGTTTTGTATTGAGGCTGTGATGTGAGATCAGTAGTGCAAGTGTCCAGAACTTTTGCACTGTACCTTTTAATTTATATTAATTCATTTATTGAATTATTTGAATATATTTAATATATGCGAAGAAACAAGCACCTACAGTACGACAAATTTTGACATTAGTAAAATAGTAATACAGTAAAAAACAGTAAAAGGGAATTTTATTTCTAACTTAGTGGCTAACGTGACAAATGCTGACCTCTATTTTAAATCGGTTTTAGCAGATTTTTTCAGTGTACCTCAGGACAAACATCACCTATAATAAAGCATTATCAGCCATGTAAGTTGTGCACTTGCTGACAGCAAGAGGACTCACATTTTTAGTGTCACCAAGGTACTGAGCCTTCATTGCATTAACGATGCACATTATTGTGTGTCAGCTAGAATATAAAACTGCCCAAGTGAGACTTTCTTTATGTGCCTCGTGAGGTAAAGAGCAAAGGTAATGTGTAAACAACAATAAAGAGAAGAGAAACACATTAGGAAAGGGAGAAATTTGTAGACAGATGGATGAATAAAATTAGGCGATGCTATGATGCACACAGCTTCCTCCTATCACGAAGCATTATAACTCTGCCTTTTCACATAAAGCCAATTTAAATTCGTCAGCAGCAGGAAACGTCAGTCCTGCTTCGATACCACAAAGTGCAGCCCCAAAGCAGAGGCAGCTCTGAGTGGTGGCGATGGGCAGTGCCCTGGGGATGCCCTCATCAGCCCCCTTTGGCCGGGCAGTGGCCACTCTGTGCCCTGTGACCACCAGAGCCCCACGTGCAGCTCCCACTGCCCCAGAGGGGCTCCCATCAGAGCCCATAACAGCTCCTGGGACATCAGGGAGGTTGCCCAGCAAGTCCCTTAAGCCCTGCAGAAATCCCAGATTGGAGCTGTATTTTTAGCCAAGAGTAGCCCTGGGAAGTGGCTGGCTCCTGGTGTTTCCTGCCCTGAGTGTGTATTTATGGTGAGGGGATGCACATCAGCCTCTCCCCCTCCCAGCACAGCCACCCCATGCACAGAGAGAAATCCACAGGGCAGGCAGACACCTTTCAGTCCCCAACAGGCACAAGTAAGATCTGAGGAAAAGCACTTGCTGTTCAAAGAGTTTTTCCTCTCAGGACCTGGAGCAGCTGAGACTACTCCATGTGGCAGGGGAAATCACTGCTCAGCAGAGTTTGGGGCATTTGCTGCTGGACAAGAGCCTTTCAGCATTTCACTGAGAAAGTTAAAATTGCAATTTTAAGATGCACAAGGGTAGGAGAAAACCCCAACTGGTAGACAGGAATTTTTCAGAAAATGAAGATAATTCTTCAATCGAGTCTCACCAAAAATCACCAAAAAAGTTCTTTACCAAAACCTAATACCAATCTACAATACTAAAAAACACACATCAGAGGAATGATGCACCTCTCTGAAGTCCAGCAGCACGTCTTGACCGTTCACCTGAAAATCACATTTGTCCCTAAGACAGTTTCCTGCAGTTTATTTCCAATTAAATTTTTTTCACGCTGTCACAGGCAAATCAGAAACAAACGGCTGTGAGACCCACTTTTACCGGGGCTGCAGCAGGGTCCCTGTGACAGGGGACACCCGAGGAGCAGCAGGAGGAGGAGGAGGGAGCTCTGCTGTTACCTGGTCACGCTGCAGGGCTCGGGGGCACTCGTTCTCATACTGAGGGCTCAGGCGACTCTCCTCTGGCACAGCATCCTTCAGTTCATTTTCCTACAACACAAGCAGAGAGTGTCACAGGCCACTCATCTCCATTTCAGCACATCCTATTAAGTGCTTAAGGAAGCAGTGTTTTTGCATTATTTGGTATTAACAAACTATTAAGAGCAATATGAGGCCCAGAGCCAAAGGCGTGGAAGGTGCAGCAGCAGCAGATTAATTTGCAATTACAGCCAGCTCTGCCATAAAGCCCCGTGTTTTCAGCAGATGATCTGATTAAAGACGTGTGAGCAGAGATGACCTGGCTTCACAGGCCTGGTGCCCACAGAAATAATAATAATAAAAATCTCCCTGTGGGTGTAAGGAAGAGCTCAGACCCTCGCCTCACCTCACTCAGAGCTGGGAAGAGCAAGAGACCCAACTCCCAGAAAATAAAGCAATTTAGGTGTCTGGAAAGCATTCTGAGGGCAAGAGCCAACACCTGCAATGCATACTCACGTACACACTTCTACATTCACGTATTTCACTTTACTTTTAATGCATATCTATTTATAATGTGAGTAAACAGACACATTCTAATACAAACACTCAGAATCTGGGCAGAGCATCTCTGTCCCACAGTGACAGGCAAGTCAGAAAGGCAGGAAGTCAAAAGGGAAGGAACCTTGCTCAAAGATCAGGGTATTACCCACAGCCCCAGGAATATATTTTTTATGTATTCAGACAGCAATATAAGCTGGAAAAAAGAACAGTAAATAAAACTCAAATACACAGTCAAAGGTCAAACTAGCAGGGTGAAAATGCTTTATCACACAAATCAAAACAGATGGAGCTCGGGAAAAACCAGCAGCATCCTCTGATACTTCTGAGTATTTTGTTTTTGCACAAGTTCCCAAAGTAGTTGTTGATTAAATCTAAAATTCAGTTCCTTCTCGAAGCTGGCATCAGTCACGCTGAGCAATCTGTAACCTCTCCACCCTGCAGAGTGCATTACACTCTGCCTTCTGAAAACACTGCTGCTTTTTGCCAAAATCTACATTAAGGTGGGCAACACTTGGCCCATTTTTGAGTGATTAGAAATAATTTATGATTTTGCAACACTAAATCCACACTATCAGCAGATTTCTCTACTAATTCTGCCGAGGCCTAAAGAAAAACTGTTCAAGTAATGCTTTATCACAATTTGTCTTTAAAATTCTCAATATGAAAAAAACATAAATTGGCAATTTTTGATTTAGCAATGCAAGCCCTCAAAATGGAATTTCAAGATTATATTAAATGTTTTTTAAACTATTTGAAACCAAAAACTTGCTATTTTAAGCATACCTTTCTTAAATCAACTTCAAAACTTTCTGCATGCAAGATATTCGTGTTTTGAATAGAAAACTAACTTTTCCAGTGAACAAAAGTTTTTAAACTGTTTATCTGACTTGTCTCTAAGCCTCACTGCCTGAGCATCAGAACCAGTGAGGTTTTACAGATTTCTGCCTGATGCCTCCTTGACCAATATCTCAGCAGGTGTGACATCCAAATCTGACTGAAATTAACCTCTGGGTTCAAACTTCTCAGAGTCAGCTAAACAGGGAACGTCACCATTTGAGGAACTTCTTTTCCACAGAAAACCAGAATTAAGAGTCATGTTTATAAAACATCCACGCTGAGAAGGCCACTCTGAGTAACACTGATTTAAACACACCAATTCATCCCACGGGAGCACATCTGGCCACACCTGGAATTCCAGCCTGCTTTGTTCATTTGAGCACGAACAGAGAACAGTGGAAATTCACTGATGGCTGTTTAGGGCAGCAGCTTTCACACCCTGCTTAAATTCTGCAGAGAGCAGAGCAGTTCAGCAGAGGTAACACAGTTCCACCTGAAGAAAACACATTTTCTCATGTTTTTTGCAGGGATGAATACAGCTAGGGCAGTGACTATCCCACCTTCACTGATCCTTAGTTATAAGCCTATTTCTTTTCACTTACATCTCTGCTCATCACAGAGGCAATTTCTCTCAGCACTCTTCCTCACTAACCAGGATAAAGCCCACTCCTGTTCCCCATCCCAACTGCATCCATAAAGATGAAGAATCACCTGAAACAGTACCAGGAATTACTGGACTACTTCTAGCCTAAGAAACAGACAGAAAGCCAGCAACTAAATCTCAGTTGCAGGATTTCCACTTGAAATCCTTGCAATAAAGAGAGAATATATTTGTATATATCCTCAGTGTGTTTGGAAGTGACAAATAAATGTAAACTTGAAATATTTATACTGCTTGCTCACAGAAAAAAAGCATTAAAGACCAAAGAATAAGTGACTCAAAGGTTTTGGAGCAATAACAGGTGGTACAAGCCAGAAACTGAGCCAAAGTCTTCTAAATTTCAGCCCAGTTCCCTCACTGGGCTGTGTCTTCTGGAAATGATCCAGGTCATAATTACTGTCAACTCAGAAATTCCAGAAATATTCGTTTCAGTGTGCTGACTCGAGTCATGTGTGAGCAGCAGTGAGCCCTGCAGCTCAGGCTCAGCCCTGTGCCCGTGTCCCCACGGAGCCGCGGCGTGGGGGGACCGGGGCAGTGCCAGGGGCAGGGGCCAGGGGCAGTGCCAGGGGCAGGGGCCAGGGGCAGGGGCCAGGGGTCTCCAGGCCCCTCTGTGCACTGCACAGAGCCCACCCCAGACACAGCTGGGGGCTCTCAGAATCCCCCAGGGCCAGCTTCTCCAGGAAAGATGTTCCAGAGGCTGCTCCTGGACAAACACACCCCTGGTGCCTGTCACACCCCTGGTGCCTGTCACACCCCTGGTGCCTGTCACACCCCTCGTGCCTGTCACACCTCTGGTGCCTGTCACACCTCTCCTCTCCCACATCCTCCCCGTGCCTGTGAAACACCCCCTGACTTTTGCAAAGGATGCTCACCCGTCACTGCAGGTGGTGATTTTCTGTCTAATCCACTGACTTCAGTGATTCTTCCCTTAACAAAACCCGCCTCAATGGTTTCCAGATTCATTCAATATAAATCTTCAGCAAAAAAAGACAAAAGTTAGTCCCAGCCACCCCAGAACTAAACCCCACTCAACAAGCAATTTGTATATTATAAAAGACATTTGAAGTCATGGAGAGGAACGTCCTGGGAGAGACTTGGCTTTATTCTTAGCAGGTGGGACAGAGCTGTGTTTTGGATTTAGGATGAGAGTTATGTTGATGACACACTGATGTTTAGGCTGTTACTAAGTCGTCCGTACTCTAAATCAAGGAATCTCCAGTTTCCCAAGCTCTGCCAGCGAGGAGGAGCCCAGGAATCTGGGCGGGACCATGGTCACCACAGCTGGCCCCAGCTGGCCACAGGGATGTTCCACACCACAGGACATCACACCTGGCACGTGAACTGGGGGGAGGTGGCCAAGCTGGGATCCTGGAAAAGCTTGGAAACTTCCAACATACATTTTAAGAGAGAGAGATGCCTTCTGAAAATCCCATCCCCTCACACACAATGGCCACCTCTTCTTGTGATTGAACAGAGCATTTTTCCATTTTCTGTGCCATCCCTGGCAGTGAGCACTGAATGCATTAACAACAGGGCTCCTCCCTCGAGCTCTCACACCTGCCAGCTCCGAACACGGCCTCCCAGGCAGCAGCAAGGAGAGGTCAGCACACACAGGGCAGCCCTCAGCCGTGCTGGCACCAGCTGCTTGCCCCCAGCTCTGCCCTGAGTGCCAGGGATCCTCTGCTCCCACCTTCCCCACTCCCAGCTCAGCAACTCTTCCCAACCCTAATGGGGATGTGCAAACAGGCACCACTCTGACACTGCCTGGACCCCAGAGGAAATTTTGTGGGATTTCAGGATTCATTCTGGAGCTTGGCATGACTGGGATTGTTACACTTCTTGACAATAAAGCAGTAGCAAAACACAAACCTGTGGAAAGCATTACCACGCACTCTTCCCTCATCCCTCCTAGTTTTTATTGAAACAGCTTTTGACTTCTTAATACAAATTTAATGAGAGTTTTGTCCTTTTTCTCCCTGATGCCCTCTCTCCCTGTTCTCCATTTATTCACTGGATGTAACAATTCTGACAATGTAATTGTGCCTAAGAAGCAGCATCTCACTGGAGTCAGACGAGGTCTCCCGTTTAACCTGTGCAAATCAATCCACTGCAGCTGCTCAGAGACAAGGAGAGTGCAGATCAAGAACTCAGCGAGTTAGTCCAGGACAGCACAAAGGCAAATGCTGACCAAACTGAGCAGACTAAAGTGCAAGTGGAAAGGGAACAGCACTTCATGCTTCCAAATAAGCCTCTTGCCCGTCTCCAGGGGCTTGACACTGGGTTTCAGTGATTAGCTGCACACTCTGTCACCCCCTTTCTCATGGTGCTGCTGCACAATGTTCATTAAAAAAAAAAAAAAAATCAAGGGCTTGAAGCAATTTAATTACTACTCTTGCATGAATCCAAGAATTTTACAGATAAATGAATGTGGAAAATTAACTGTAAGAAAAGAAGCAATAGGAGCTGCTTGTAAAACAATTTCACTTTCCCCCAGAAAAAAACCTGATAATATTGTCCCAGATTAGCATCAACAAGCTACAGAACAAACACAACCCAAACTTTTTCTAATGGATATAGGCAGAGCTTGCACAGAGCTTGTACTTCTCCTGCTGAAGCTTTTTCACCAAGTTAACCACAAGAAGCATAGCCCAAACTCAGATCTCTCCCCATGTGCTGACACCTCAGCCACGCTCTGCCCAGGGCAGCACCACGGGCAGCACCAATTGCCAAAAGAACCTGAAATGCCTTGAGCTTGTCAGACAAAATTCCAAGCAGCAGGGATATCTCCTGCTGGATGTAAGGAATGCTTCAGGCACTCCCAGCTCAGACAGGCATTTTGATTTAAGAAAACAGCACTAAGGGGGATCTGCAGAGTAAATCCAAGCAGAAAACTGACAGCCCTCCCAAAAGTACACCCCAGCAGAGCCCTCGGCGTGCTGGGGGTGCCCAGAGCACAGATTTAAAGGCTCACACACCAGCACACACTTCACAAAACCTGAGACAATTCATAAAGAAACAGCTACGAAAAATTAAATGTAAGAGACATTAAAAATAAATTTGTGTTACCTTATATATAAGTTGCATCTTTTAAAGTGCAGAAACGAAGGCATAAATGTGTGACCATAACAGAGCAAAAGTAAAAATTCTCCTGTGGATGTGAGGGCTGACTAAAAAACCTCACGGTGGGAGGATGACTCCGGCAGATTTAATACAATCTGACACCACTGTCTGGGTAACAAGGTTCTACATTGCCTGGAGAAAGGCATCTGTTGCCCTGTGTGCTAGTTTGCTCATCCATCAATTATTGTTGTTTAAAAAAATATCTTATACACCATTTATTTGTAGCTCTTTTTTCTTTGAGAATTACTGCTGCCAGTAACCTGGAAGGGCTGCATTGGAACATTCTGATCATAATCCCCTGTGAGAGTTCTCTGCTTGGATGACACACGAACAGAATTCACCCAAGAGCAAAGGGAAAAGCTGTAGTCTGCAGGTACATAAAAAGAAGAAAATTAAGAATCTTCTGATGTTTTCTCATGTATTTTGGCCCTGTAAATGACTCACTTCAAAGGTCAGGTTCATCACCTCCATTTCATTTTTTATTTCTGCCGAGAGCTGGATTTTAAAGGCAAAGCTGACTCATCCTCAGAAGTACAACCAAAGAACCTCCCCACGGCCAAGAGAGCCGGGCTGAGAGGCACAGCCTGTACAGCAAACTGCCTTTAAATCCTTTCTGATCTTATCTTTGCAATTAGTAACCAGATAATGCAAGAAAAATACCGACTGTCCTGCGTAATTCTGACCATTAACAACAGAGCACAGGGCAAAGTGGAAGCTGGGGCAGGCAGAGGGAAATGGCTTTCAGCAGAGCTGCTGCTGCTCTGTTGCTGCCTCTCCAGGCCCTGACACTCGTGTTCCATCCAACACCTCTGGGTGCACATCAGGGGAGAAAAGGGGGACCAAGCACGACGCTGAATGTCCCCTCCCAGTCCCACGGAGGGGACAGATGTGAGCAGCACTGGCTGCCACAGCTACCAACTCCCACCGTTAGAAAGCTGCACTTCCCACAAATTACATCTTATAAGTCAGTGGAAAACTATTATATACAATGAAAGAGAAACAAACAAGATAGTCTTACTTTTTTTAGGTGTTTTACTATTTCCATTTGAGCCTTCCTCTCAATTGCCTGGGTGAAGCACATGTTAGCAAGCAGCACAGGAAAGTAGCTGGACATTTCATGATGTTAACATTAAACCTAAGGAATCCCTACAGAGAACACTAACAGTGTTTTCCACTGCCACTCTTAAGGTAAAGGAAGAGCTCCTCAGAAACGCTTGCATTTTAAATAAAATCACAATTGGATTTCCTTCGTTTTAAAAATAGGAACTTTTCCATGCAAATTATACTTTGTTCTAACAGAGGAAAACAAATGCAGCTTTACCCCTCTAATCAGCAGGCTGAATTTAGCATAAGAAATGCTATATAAAAATAGCACTTCTTAAAAAGCACTGCTAAATAAGGGACACAGGAACTGCAGCAGTTTATTGGCCTTGGAAATCACCAGTGTCTTGGCACCATAGCAACTGGGAGCAGATGTTATGGAGGAAACACAAACAATTCATTCTCAGGATTATTTTTCTCTTCAATAAAACCCTGAAGGTAACAAGCCTTGCACAAGCAATTCATTTCATTCACATTCTTTTTGCCCTTTTTGCCCATTCCCCTGAAGCATTATCTGCACCACAGGGCAGGTGAAACACCTGAATTCTGCAAGATTCCCCTGTTTTAGGATCACATGGAACCATATTTGGTTTGCTGCTGCTCAGACTGTGGCCATCACTCAGAGCTGCTCGTCACAGACTCTACCTTTTTTTCTTCACCTTATTTTCCACTTCCCCATCTTATTTTTCAGTTTCTTCACTTCTCCATCTAATTTTCTTCACCCATGGCACACAGTACAGACATGTAGTCTGTATATATAGACATGACAAGACCCTCTCAACTCTTTTAAACGTGAAAATGGGTAAAGTGATAACTTTAGCTATATCTAAGTGCAGTGGTTTTACAACAGCATCCACACCTGAGTAAATACCAGCAGCAATTCTAGCTGCAGCTCTTTGCAATGAATCACCAAATATGCAAGTGCTCCTCAAGACATCACTTTTTATACCTAGCATGGCTGAAGGAAGGGTGGCATTAGAAAGTTAATCAATTTGATTTGTGGGCTGAAGCAAAATCACCATTTTTTCAGGGGCTTTTCTTTCAATTATTTTTATACTCTCTTCTCAACACATTAAAATAATCTGAAATACAGAGGGTCTAACTCTCCTCTGCCATGGCACAGCCCTGCTTCCTTTAAGGACAAATTATACCCAAGGGAAAGAAAAATTATCTGCTGCTAAGGGAGAAAGGAATGAGCAACGTCCCTGCTGTTGTGTAAAAGCACAAAGGAAACACAGTGTGGCTTAAACATTAACTCCTTCTGCAAGCTGGTATCAGCTGGCACGGCCCAAAGGGAATATTCCCCACTGTCCCCTGAACAAGTGTTTTCTTTTTATCCTACCATCATCCTCTGTATCTTTTGTTTCAACTGGTAGTAAATTGTCCTTTTGCCTTGAGACCAGGGGATGAGCTAAAGATGTAACTCAGCTCCGTGGGTCACACCAAATATTACACCAAACATTTAAAAATAATTAAAATGCAGAGCAGGGTTTTAGTGGTTCCTGCACGTGTGTGAATTCCCACTCACACTTGGTGATACTTCACTAGAAACTTCTTCTCCACATTTTCCACTCACTTCAATTCCTCTAGAGGCAGAACGAATGAAAACCATCAGCTAAAAAAACACGAACAAAGTTGTTCTGATCAGCTCTGGAGCTCATCAGGGACCAGGCTACAACAGAAGCATCCTCTAATCCTAATTACCTACAGAAGTGTTGAGGTTTCCATTTGCTGCTCAGCAGAAGACAGGCAGAGGGTGGAGGGGCAGCAGAGGGAGCTGGGGGTGTCCCTGCAGCTCCCCCTGGTCCCTCTGTGCCCCCCTGGCACAGGCAGAGGATGGATGGGCAGCAGAGGGAGCTGGGGATGTCCCTGTGATGCCTTAGGTTTTAACTTTTATATTTTCAAATCCTGTACTGCTCAGAGTGTAACTCTGAAGTTCCTTGGAGCCTGTAATTCCTGCTCTCTCGTACTGGGCAGACAGAACAAAGCCTCTCCAGGCTTTGCCTTCAAGGACAGCCAGGCTGTTTTTAGGCCCAAAATGTATAAACCAAAGATTCTAAGGGGGGCAAGCTGAGGGGCGTTACATCGCTAAAACTGGGGCTTTAATTGGAGAATTAACCCTGATATGCAAATGATCCAAACCTATAAAAGTGTGAAGAACTCGTGACCTGGGGTCCATCTTGGGGTCCATTTTTTGGAAGCAGCCTTTGGCTCCCCCAGGGTGTACCTTGAAGGCCCTTCAAATAAATACCTGTCTTTATTCCCTTACTCTTGTCTAGTCTCTGTTTCTAGGTGGCTGCAGGAGGCATCACCTGCAGGTGCCCCTGGTCCCTCTGTGCCCCCCTGGCACAGGCAGAGGGTGGATGGGCAGCAGAGGGAGCTGGGGGTGTCCCTAGGAGCCCCTGACCCCTCTGTGCCCCCCTGATGCCACTCTCCATCCCGTGGAGAGGCCCCATCAACCCCGATTAAAGTGTCACCATCATCGTGCTGCTCCTCACAACAGACATTTATTATCCTTACTGGAACAGAGCAAGCCGTTTCTCCATCTATTTCACTGATCGTTTCAGTGCAATTAGTCAGATCAGCTTCCACAAATATTTCTCGAAAAGCTTTCCTTTTTGTCATGCACAAAGAGCAGAGAACAGCAAACAAGATCAACTGTTGTCATGGTAACATCATGCCCCAGCAGGTGAAAAATTCAGTCTTGTGGCACTAAAAAAGGATGAAATGTACTGAACCTAAGCATGACATCAACCACAGCTCAAAAAGCTTAGTGGTTTTTTTCGAAGATTGGCAGATTTTTTAGCAACAAATGTAGAGATGCAAATGTTAAAAACCCCCATGTGAACTCTGGTGGCATCAGTAATTATTCAACTGTCTCAGAGTAATTTCATTAGGCAGAAACTTACATTAATATGCTGCATAATTTTGGAAATCTCTGTGAGAAGTTTAGCCCAATTTTTCAAAGTTATAAGTGACTTGAAAACAGAAGATAATTTTTCATTTCAAGACAGACACGAGACAAATATGCTGAATAATTTCAAGGATTAGGTGCCAGAAGCATCATTCAAAAACAGCTCTTCATGCTCCAGAAATTCTGTTTTCAGAACAGATAATATTACAGCCTTCAAGTAAGACTGTACAATCAATTTTTCATCTTCTGTGAAGCTAAGGTGGCACACAAACACTAAACAAATGTATGAGTAAATCAAAGTATTTTGGGCCAATGCTTTCCCTGAGTGGTATTTTTAAGGAGAGCTGTACAGAACCATACATTGGTCCTTCCATGGTCCAACCAAAACTCCCTGAACCAAAATTGGCTGTAAATAAGTGCCCACCTCAAAACACTTCACTGCCATTTAAATGGGGGGGGGTTTGATGATTTTGGATTCCTCTGCTGGTTGCAGACATCCCTGAAAGGGTGGGCAAGTAACCAGCAAAGAACTCTTTGGAAAAGTTAAATCCCAGAGTCACAGAACATTCTGAGCTGGAAGGGACCCACAGATGATCTGGCTGGCACTGAACAACAACATCAAAGCAGAGTCAGAGACACAAAAACCATCACACAAGCACAAAAGTCTTTCAGAACTACCACAACTTCTTATTTTACTGTCATGAATCTGTTCTACAGCTCTGTAGTTTATAAGCACAATATTCAAGGCATTTCTCAGGAGAGCAGAACACAAAACACTTGGTGTTAATACATCAGAACAAACAACACAAAATCTGAACAATATATTTGTCATTTTTCTTATCTTCTCTTTCCTAAAATCTCATTAATGCTGCCAGGTAGATATCTATGTGTGAAACGGAAAGAAAACTAAACCATCACGGCCCCAGTTCAGGGATGGCTGCAACTGCTTAAGATCAGTGGAACAGTGAAGTGATTTACCTGACTCCCCTTCGTTAAACCTGCCACAAATCCAGAGTCCTGACTGCTTTCCACGGGGCAGAAAACCACCAGCCACACCTCTGCTCTGAAGTCACAATCAGACTCATCTCCTCGCTGTTTCCAAGTCTCAGCAAATGCACAATTTGCCATCCCCAATTAATCTCCAATTAGGCTCGGTGTGGCTGATGAGGGGAGCATCACCAGAGCATCAGTTCTGTCACTGCTCCGAGATCCACGAGCCAGCGGTGCCCTGGATGCCCCCAGTCACCCAGAGAGCAGCGAGCGCGTCCATCTTCATCCTCCTCCTCATCCTCCTCCTTATCCTCCCTCCTCATCCCCATCCTCCCTCCTCATCCTCCTCCTCATCCTCCATCCTCATCCTCCATCCTCATCCTCCATCCTCATCCTCATCCTCCATCCTCATCCTCC
>VZRV01006478.1:515516-568353 GCA_013398115.1 Falcunculus frontatus | reverse complement strand
CCTCCCCATCCTCCTCCCTCACCTCCCCTCCTCCTCCTCCCTCCTCCTCCTCACCAGCTGGGGCAGGGGCACAGCCAGGCTCCCCTCTGCCCATTCCAGCTGTGCTGCATCACCCTGGGAACCTGGAATTCCTCTCCCCGGGTGCTGTGACCTTTGAGCAGCACTGCCCAGGGGCTGTCCTAGGGAGGGTCTGTGCCCTGCAGCCGCCAGCGAGAGGAGGCAAAGCAATTAAAGGGGTAATTGGGTAAGGATTGATTATTATTATTATTATTATTACTATTATTTATAAAGGCAGCCGTGCTCAGCTTCGTGCTGCCTGAAGTACCTGAGGCAGGGAAGCTTTCTGTGGTCTGGAACATCAATAAATATTTACATTCTGCTTTATTCTGTCGGTAATTAACTGCTGGAGGCTGAACAGGAAGATTTAAGCTCTGCTCTGTGTCTGTCTCCTGCTATTGCTGCAGCCCTGAATTAGACCAGGACACGCAGGGTATTAAGGCATTTGTATTCATGTAAATAACTGAAGTTCAGCCACAGCTGTTTCCAAGACAAAAACTCGACACATCAGGGAAGCACAGAGTTCATGGTTTTGCTGCTGGCCCATTTTTTAAATGAGATGTGTAAAACAGGTGGAGACTGCAAAAGATTTTGCCCTCTGACTCTCAAAACAACGTGAGCAGTCAGAAACTCAGTTTCTTTCTGCCTGTAAATATCAGCATGCATCACTCATACCCTGAACATGGCTTTCAAAATCCCTTTCTCACTGTCACATTGGATAAAATTCACATTGGTTTATGTCCTCCTCAAAACCATGTACAGTCTTTGCTGTGATCTCTAAATTTCCTGATATTTAACCAAAGTTTTATATTTAAAATATAAACAACCCAAAACCAACTCGTAAGTCTGAAGACCATTAGGGCAACCAAGCAGGAAGAGTCTAATCAGAGCACAGAACCCTCTTCTGCACAAAACACCAGCTGATCAGCAAATAATGCTGCTTAAGGACAGAAATGGAGAGGGGAGGAATAAGGGTGCAAAACACCTTTGATTTGTGAACCGACTGAAAAATAAATCTTGACTTGAATGACACCAAAAGGAGAAATAAACCCCAAACCTCACCAACAACTCTGGACAGTGAAAAGAACCCTGCTCAGGGAAATCTCTGGAAACTCTGGGGCAATGTAAGGGATTATTATTATTATTATTACTGCTGGAATAAAGTACTCCACTTCACAAAATTAAGTGTTGAAAATTTTTTCTGCTGAATTAAAGATTAAAAAAAAAATAATTCCAATGCCAATAATATTTATCCTTAGGCCTCATCATTTTTAATATTTTCATTTCATAAAAATCAATTGTTGAGGCAGCAGTAAATTTAAAGCTTTGGAAGTTCCCAGGAAAGGCTGCGAGGAGAGGAAAAAAGAAAAGGAAAGGAATACAGAAAAACAGCGACCATAAAGAATATCTTGTATTCTCTATTTCAAATTGCCACTTACCAGAACCGAGCAAAAAAGATTATACTTGATTAAAATAAGCCTCATGTGTCATCTTTGTATAGCAACCTCCTGAGCCATCCACAGACAGTATCAGCATAATTTCTGGGCTCTCCCAACTCATCAATTAAAACCAAAGCTGCAGTGGAAAATCTGTTCATGAAGAAAGAAATGGATCTCTCACAAGGTAATTGTAATTTTCTATGCAAAGCAAAACCTTGGAGAACGTTTTAAAACTACACAAAAAATTTCCAGCACTTTTAGACACTACTGTCAACTGTGTTTCTGCCTATTATGAATTTCATTAACATATATTTTTTATTCCTATTGAACTAATTTTCAATTATTGCTTATTTTTTCTCCTGGTGTATTTATTTGTTACAAGGAATGCCGAGAGATCTTCAGCCCTCAAGCAAACTAATTAGTTTTAATAAAGCCAGAAGAAATTAGCTTGGGTTAAAAATTAAGAGATAACAAACTTAAGTGATGCTTCTGCTTCGCAGTGGGCTGAAACAGAAGGTTAATCAAAGAGGAGTATCCGTTTATCTCCCATTGTGAACAAAGATTTTGAAATCAGGAGACATTTCTAGGCATGGGAAGAACTGAAAATCAGTGAGAATTTCTGTGTTCATACGACGGCTATCAGAGAACCTCAGGAAAAATAAAAGCAGGGGATGTTCCCAAGCACTGGAGCTCAGGTGCACTCCTGGACACCCGGACTCGGGACTGTCCCAACCCTCCCTGGAGATCTGCTCTGCCCCTGGCTCCCCGGTCACTGCCTGGTGCTGTCCCCTGGGCACAGCAGCCAGGTGCCCTCTGCCCCCCACACCGGGCTCTGACCCTGCCTCTGGCAGCACAGGGATGGCAAAGGAAACGGTGCCAAGACTTCTGTGTCCTGGAGATGGGGATGAAACGTCCCCAGACTGACTCTGAAATGAAGCTGAGCAGCCCTGAATCTCTCTGACACAGCCATCAGCAAAGTGAAGAATGGAAGGGAAAATTAAAGATAGCCCCAGATGGCTGCACATTTACCAAGTTTTCTGAAACATAAATTTCGTATCATTGATTGTTTTTTTCCAGCTATCTGCTACAGAATGACACCTGCCTGCAAAAAAAGTGATTTCCAGGCAGCACTGAGGTGCCAGAGATCAGATCTGACAGGTCCCCTGTTCCAGTGACAAAATGTCTGTCACCCTAATGGCCAAAAGAGCAAAGAAAAGATGAATATTTCTCCTAAATATCCGAATGCAGAATATTTAGTTCCAGAACTGCTACTTAAAGCATTTCCATTGCCTGTAGCACTAAACCAACTTCTGTTCTCACAAAAACCATTCTGTCAGGAACATCCATCCCTGGGAACCATTTCTCAGCACCTCAGAGCAAAGGATCTCTGCAGCTGTGGGATGCTGCCTTTGCTGAGCTCATTCCTGTGTTAATGCACATTTCCAGACGTTCAGACCGTGACTGTGGAAAATCTGATGTAAAGATGCAAAAGCCAAGGGCTCACGCTGAAGGAAAAGCAGAGGCTAAACATGCTGCTTCTGATGTTTTACATTTCAGTATACATATTCAGTTTTGATTTAACACTGCAGCCCTTCACAGGGAAACTGCTGATTCCAGCTCCTCTCCCTCCACCAGAGGCTCCCACAACCTTCACCTCCCTGCATGGGCCCTAAGAATTTATGAACCTCAACTACCACAAAAATGAGCCAACAGGAAGGGGGAGTTCCATCTCTTCTGTTCACATGCACGGAAGAAAACTTCTCAGCTGCTAAAAAGAAAAGTTCTTCCACAAGGTTGATGTGATTTCTTTAATCCACTTGCAAAAGAAAGAACCCAAGACAGAAGGCAATTTCAACACACACCCCCCAGGTTTGCCCTGCTTTGCTCCTCCACAAAATCCTCCCTTACTTCAGGGTTTGTCCCAGCCCAGCTGAGGCAGCAGAAGCTCCATGTGCAGTCTGACCTCTGCAGCTCCTTGCCAGTGCCTCCCCCAGAAAAGGGAATTACAGAGACAGGAACATGGACATTCTCACACACGTGCCAAACTGAATCCACAACACCAGAGCCTCACTCAGAAAACCACAGATCAGCCACGAGGGCAGCGAGACACCTCCTGTACTCTGCAGGTAAAGGGATTTTGTGGAAAACCAACAACAACTGCGCTGTAAAATACAGCACAGGCAAAATCCAAACACCCGACTCCACCTGCAAGGTGAAGCTCAGATGCTCTCCCTCCATGGGAGACTGGGTGAAAACTTCCAGTGCAGGGAATGAATACAGGACCCAGCACTGAATTTACAATTTACCCCAGCAGCAGAGAGGGCTTTGATTCTCTCCTAAATCTGCATATCCCTCATTAGTGATCCTTTCCCTCCATTAATGCTTTACTGTTGTTCTATTTTCTGAGCTCCCAGCAAATTAACACTAAATTGAATTCTATAGAAAAAGTTGTTACAGGCTTTCTCCCCCACGCCTGATTTAATCGCATTTTCTTCTCCCTCACTTAACGCTACATTTAATCCTGGAAATTATTTCTAAGATTGATTTCTGATGATAATACTTATCACAGTTCAGAGGATTATTCTCCCTGTCTATTTTTGGCCAGTTCTCAAAGAAAAGATTTGATCTGGAACAACTTGTGAAGGCCAAAAGTGATATTTAAACAACAGATAATTTCCTTTCCCTTCTACCTCCCCTTCACAGCACTACACCCAGCCTGTGGCAGGAGACACCAAGTCCTCACATATTTCCTCCTTTCACAAATAATGCCAGCAAATGGTGGAGAACAGGCAGAAGAACTAGAAATAAATCACTATTATTCATTTGAATTAGATGTATAACAAATTCTTTTCTTTATGGACAAGCCTACATGTAAAGACATTCTTCTACAGTTTTCAAATGCTCTGAAATTCTTTTAAGGAAGAAAATTATTATTTATTGGCACTCTGTCATGAATATAACCAGCCATTTAAAAAAGAAATATTCTCCATATAAAATTATCCCTTTTCAAACCCCTGCACTTCAGATTGTTTGAAGTATGATGGGAGATTATCTGCTTAATCCATTTCTTTCACTTGGGCATTTCAGATTTCATGCAGCTATGCAAAGTTAGTTCTGCTTAAGAGACCTGTGAAGCTCCTCACGAAGTAGAAAAGGAGTCAGGAGAAAAAATATACAGCCTTAGGGTGGTTTAAAAAAGGGAAAGTGCAGTGAAATTGAACTACAAGGGAGAAATTCTGAGTTACATCCCTCACTGACGCTGTGACTAGCTGGAGAATCCGTGTTACCTCTGTGCTTTTATTTTCTGCTGAGGAGGCAGCAGCTGAGGGAAGCTTGTTAACTCCATTTCCTCAGACCCAGGATTCTGTTTCAATCCTTGTCAAACTGGGAGCTGCCACTGGATGAGGAGCCTCAAATGCAAATTACTGCGGCCCTCAGCACTCAGATGATGCTGTATTTGCCCAGAGGAAATGAAACTCCCTGCCAGAATGTTTAGTATTTGTGCCTGATTCAGAAGATCAGAATCTGAGCCTTTTCTTTACTCTTTTCAGCATAATCCAGCACGATTCAGTCCCGGTGCTGCCCAGACTGTGTCACCTTCAGTGGGCTCTAACCACATCATCAACCAAATGGGTGAGCAAAAACAACCAGAGTGGGGTCAGTGCTGCCTCCTTAACCACTGCTGCCTCTGAACCACGTGTAGGAAATTCAGAGCAGCTTCCCCTGGGGGTCCCAAATTGCCCTTGGTGACGTGACCTGTGCAGAGCAGAGATGGGAAACTGAGTGTCACAGCAGCCCACATCTCTGCCCTGGAAATGCCTGTCCTGGGCCCTGGACAGGTTGGAAAGCAATCCAAATTCTGAACCATTCTCTCTGCCAGATTGTCAAATGCCATTATTTCTTCTCATGTGCAAAATGTGTGTCGAAAGTTGCTCAAATGCCAGAACTTGTCCAGTCCTGCTATAATGTACTAGAGAATAATTTCTAAATTTAGGAAGTAATTGCTTTGCTGTCCAGTGAAATGTACACTAAAAAAATAATTTCCTCTAGGCAAGTCCTCATTTTAAACACCAATTCAGCCTTCAGTGAACAGAAGCACTAAAGCTTTGGAAAAAATGAAGCTGTGCAACTCCACCGTCGCTGTTTTCTGTTTCCATCGGTGCTTGCTGTTTCACAACACAATCAAAATAACAACAGCCAATGCTCAGATGTCATCCAACACACACCTACAAAGTGCTTGGCAAATAAAACCACTCCGGTCTCCTGGGTAATATTCCTTTTTGTGGAGGATTCTGACTCTCCCACTCGTGGTTTTATTAGAATGCTGAACAAAAACCTGACATTTCGAACTTCTTTGTGCAAACGAAAGGATGGGAAAGGTTCTGGTTTCAAAGACAGTCTGCCCTAGAGCAGTTCCTTGCCAGCCTGGATCTTGGGAGCTTTGATTTCAGGAATTTCAGAGGACTGAATTCCCAGCTTCTAAAGCCTGGAAGAGGCTGGAGTGAACAACCAAGCAAAGAAGCTGGCAACAGAACAGTTTGCTGCCAGCTGAAATCACTTTTTCGACAGCCCCACAACGTGGGTTTCAAACACGTGGCCAAAGCCCCAGCCAGGTGATTGGCACCATTCCTGCTTTTAGCAAGCACCAGCGATGGTCTGCAGGTGTTCACCACGGACAGGTTTGAGCCTCACACGTGTTTGATATCCTCTGAATTACTACAGAACTCAGGGCGAGGCACGTTCCACATTTAAATTATGATTTCACCGTTCTTCAGACTTGGCACCAATCCTGCTGGGGGAGAAAAGGGGAAACCAAAAAAACCCAGAGACCAAACTGGCCATGAGTTCTTGTAAGTGTTCAAAAAGAATCGAGGGGAAAGCAGGCAGAAGTTGCACAGACCAAACCAAAGAGAGATCCGAGGCTGTCCCACCCAGCAGTGCCAAGCACTGCCAACTCCCAGAGCACTCTGTCACCTCTGAATGCTGCCTGTCTGTGGGCAGGAGAGGACATTCAGTCCTGTTCCTAATGGTGGGCTCCCAGCTCCTGCCTCCTACAAAAAAACACCCCTCAGCAGATTCCATCACCTTGCAGGGCACAGGCAAGAAACAGCCCTGCTTTAGACGTGGGCCATTTTCCAACAGCAAAGTGCCTCACACTGCTCATGAAGGGCTGATGCATTCCCAGAGAACACGGGAAAACTCTTAACAAACACCTGGAACCAACCCTGAGAGTCTCCAGCTGCAGATCAGGAATTCACTGTTATTTACATGGGTGATCACCTGCAGTGGCAGCTCATTGTCACCCCAGATCAGAGCAGTTCTATCCCCACTTTCAGTGGGAATCCCACTTTCTGTGGGATCAGACCTCAGACACTGCAGTGCATCACTGCCTGTGCCACTCCAACACAAAACCTGGTCCTGTAAGCTGGGGCCAACACTGCCACACAAAAGTGTCAAGGGCATGAAAAGCATCTATCAAAAACGTCTCTTTGATCTCTTCTGTTTATCATGAAACCACATTCATTTAAATAAGATTACTACAGAACGATGAAATACCACAAATCAAGGCTTTGTAGAATTCCACTTTTCTTTTTTTTTTCCTTTTTGAACTGAATTCATTTCAGGTCATGGCCAGTGTCAATCTGAGCCTCACCAAACGATCCACAGAACACTTGAAAATAAGACCCACAATGGCCAGGGATTGTGTGTTAGGGAGTTACCAGAGGTCACAGATAAATACAAGATACGATCACATTTCTGCTGAAGCTCAGTGTCTCTCTGGGTTGGCACCCCAGAAAAAGCATGCAGCTGATTTCATCTCATTTGCCAAACAATTCACTTTTTGCACAGCTTTTGGTAGAGAAGAGAAAGGAGGAATCACCCAGCACACTGCAAACTTCTGGCCACAAACTTTGCAGACACCCCCAAACCTCCTCCTCTGAATCGTTCTCTTTTTCTCAGTTTGAAAAACAGATGACTCCTGTGCAACTAAAAGTGAGCACTTTGCTTTGTCCTCAGAGCTTTCAAAATTCCCCACTGTTGCCTCCTGAGTGCAGGGGAGCAGGGTGTGCAAAGAGCCCAAGGCCCACGGAAATACAACAGAAACTGTGCACCTTCAGATTGTCCAGTACTGGGGTGTACAAGGGGCTGTCTGCAGGTACGAATATTCTGTGATAAACGAAGTTATTAGAACTGCACTGGACCATTTTAGCTCAGGCTCTGCAAGGCTTCTGGAGTTTGGGAGTTTGGGGTTTTTTTTTTTTTAGTTTTGAGCATCTGAGTTTCTTTTAACTATACTGGAAAGTTTTTATATCAGGATCTACCTGAGGACCATTTGGGCGTCATTCATCTGGATTAACCCCAGTCCCTTACAAACAGCAAATCCTGAAAAGATCTTTAATTGGGTTATTAGTGTGTGCCTAAAACTTCCTACCAGATTAATGCAACCACTTCTTTCCTCCCTCAGTTTTGGGGGATGACTCTAATCTCATCTGACTGAAATTCATCCTAAAACAGAGAAAAAGGGAGAGAGGAATAACAGAGTAACAAACATTGCTTTGCTCAGGATAAATAACCACAAAAGCAGGAGAATCAGAGAGCTCTTACTCCACACAAAGTGGTCGAGAGGCAACACCCAGAGGACTGAGATGCCAAAAGCCTTTGCAGATTCAGTGACTCTGAGAGCAGGGGCAGCAAACCAGAGCCCAGTGCCACACAGGAGCCCACTGCACCCCTGCCACCCGTGAGAGCCTTTCTCTGATTCCAAACAGATCCTTTCTGTGGACCAAACGTGGCACTGAGACAGGTTCTCAGCCAAATTTTAAATTCCCATCGTGCCAGCAAGACCAGGTACATCCCACAGCTCCCAGGAGGTTTCAATCCACAGCCTGAAGTCCCACCATTGCTCTCAATAACCCCTGGCAGCCTGGGATCTAATAACCAATTTTCATTAGAACTCTTTCTGCCACAGTGCAGTGTTGTGGCACTGCAGGGGAGTGCACGAGTGGAACGACACAGGAGGCAGAAAGAGGGAAACATCCACCCTTGTTCTTGGCATTTCTTAACGTGGAACTTCATCCTCAGAAATGAGAATCTCTACAGTCTTTAAAACCTCCTGTGTTCTGAACTTCTAGAGGATGGTGATGGATTTTTGAAGACCGAACAGAAGAGAGGTTACATTTTAAATACGGCCCAAACTTCCGAATTCAGAATGATACAAAATCTCTTACATTTTCCAAAACATGAACAGAGAAACCAGTGCTGGGACACTGCTGTAACCCAGCACTGACCATTTCCAAAGCTGTGAGGAAAGGTCGGTTAATGTGACCCAAATTTCACTGGTTTTTAATCAGCAACTCTTCAAAGGAACAGACAGTGTAAGAGCAATGGGGGATTTTCCTGTTGTTCTGAAGAAGCTTTATTCCACATCCCCGTTACACCACGCCGTGACAGGCAGGTACACAGGCACAGAACAGCTTCTCTTTTCAGCTGGGGGAGCTAAGAGAACAGGCTTCTAAAAATATTTTGTTTTGTTCAGCAATAGCTTTTGTCATTATTCCTCTCGCTGCGATTTCGCAGTCTGTGAGGAAGGCTAATTTTTCTGCACAGATCTCTGCGTGTGTTCTAACAGCTCGACCCAGGCTCTGATTTTTCAGCCTGCTTAGGAACCAGAAGAGGCATTTACAGGGTGGGAGACATTAATGTCACTTGAATCAAACCTACTTGAGACACTTCTATTGCCACGTTCTAAAGAAAAGACTCAAAACAGGAACTGTGGGGGAAGAAAATGGGAAAGAAAAATATCAAAGCTGTTGTTCACTAGCAGAAATAACCACCTTGCTTTTATTCTTGATGTTTGCACCTGACAGAGCCCCGAACTCTGTTGGTTCCCTGGCAGCCCTTGGAGTGCAGCTCAGCTCCACGCAGTGGGAATCGCTCTCTGTGCCTCTCTCACTGCAGCAGAGCTGAGAGCAGGGGCAGCAGCACAGAGCAGGGGCAGCAGCACAGAGCAGGGGCAGCAGCACAGAGCAGGGGCAGCAGCAGAGAGCAGGGGCAGCAGCTGAGAGCAGGGGCAGCAGCTGAGAGCAGGGGCAGCAGCTGAGAGCAGGGGCAGCAGCAGAGAGCAGGGGCAGCAGCACAGAGCAGGGGCAGCAGCACCTTCCCTGGCCATGAGCAGGGGCAGCAGCACCTTCCCTGACCCAGAGCAGGGACAGCAGCACCTTCCCTGGCCCAGAGCAGGGACAGCAGCACCTTCCCTGGATGAGAGCAGGGACAGCAGCACCTTCCCTGGATGAGAGCAGGGGCAGCAGCACCTTCCCTGGATCAGAGCAGGGACAGCAGCACCTTCCCTGGATCAGAGCAGGGGCAGCAGCACCTTCCCTGTCCCAGAGCAGGGGCAGCAGCACCTTCCCTGTCCCAGAGCAGGGGCAGCAGCACCTTCCCTGGATCAGAGCAGGGACAGCAGCACCTTCCCTGGATCAGAGCAGGGGCAGCAGCACCTTCCCTGTCCCAGAGCAGGGGCAGCAGCACCTTCCCTGTCCCAGAGCAGGGGCAGCAGCACCTTCCCTGGATCAGAGCAGGGACAGCAGCACCTTCCCTGGATCAGAGCAGGGGCAGCAGCACCTTCCCTGTCCCAGAGCAGGGGCAGCAGCACCTTCCCTGTCCCAGAGCAGTGCCAGCAGCACCTTCCCTGTCCCAGAGCAGTGCCAGCAGCACCTTCCCTGGCCCAGAGCAGGGACAGCAGCACCTTCCCTGGCCCAGAGCAGGGACAGCAGCACCTTCCCTGGCCCAGGCTGTGCCCCCTGCAGGACCCTCTCCTTGCCCTGTGCTGTTTGGGGTACCCCAGCCCATCCCCAGCTGCACCCTGCCCCAGCTCCCTCCTCCTGCCTCCACAGGCACTCCCAGAACCAGAGGGTCTGGAGAAGGACACGACTGATGGAAACCAGATGGAGGAATCAGCAACAGGCCCAGAGGACTTCTGATGAGTCACAGATCACAGCTGGCAACTTGGCCTTGGAAAATTATCACAGACACATTATTACAGGGCTTCTGTAGCTTCTTATTTCACCAGCACTTTGGAACTGTGCAGCTTCTTCCTTTCATATAAATTTACTTTTTGTACCTTGTATCCATTAACAGCGGGTTCCCAAAAAATCATGTTTACTTTTTGCAGCACACAAGAAAAATTATGCCCCTTAAATACATTTTCAGATAACTCAGAATAGTCTTTAAATTGCTATTCAAGTTAAAACAGTTATTTTGAATTTGCCCAAAATAAAAACTTGGAAAAACTGATTTTCTTCAAAGCTATCATCATACGTCAGTGTTGACCACCGTACATCTCTTTAAATAAATTATAAATGTATAAATCTGAATCTGCAAATCAAATCTGGCACTGAACTCAAACATCAGCAAATTTCACTAAATACATTGCCAATTTGAGTGACTAAACACTTTTTTGGGTTTTTTTAATTTTTAGCTCTAACTCCTCCTTCTGACAAGAATTCACAGAAAAATGTGACATTACCAAATCTACGCTTTCTGTGAGAGGAACTTCAGTCCAAAATCACTTCATGGGCTAAAGCATGGATGACTTTCTCATGCACCATCCAAGACAGGCAAGATTAAGGTGCTGAGTGGTTTCAAATGGTTGTTATTGACCTGAAGGAAAAGGGCTTCAGTCCCTGTAATATTAGGTAAAATATCTAAATTAGCACATCTAGCAAACCCCCACGGTGCTCAGCTACTTAAACATGCTTTAACACAGATTTTACAGTGCTCCCTGACTGTGCTTTTCAGGTTACTAAATATGGTGTTACCTTCCCCCAAAGGTAGAGATTTCCCACTCACACTCGAGGGGTTGTCTTGGTTTTAAAATTAATTATATGGTAATGTGCTAAAAATGCTGCTACATGGGAGGACTGGAGCCTTATTCATTTTCCAGATAAGGACGCAGTCCTATTTCAGGAAAATTATTTCCAGAATCTGAATAGCTGAGATCTCGCACAGGGTAGGGCCCAGCTCATCTGTCAATCTAAATGGGTTCATGTGACAAGGAGATGCACTCACGAGGCTAATCCAAGAAAGAGAACTGAAATTAAAATCCAAAATTGAAGTCAAAAAGCCCAAAAAACCCTCCAAAACCCTCCTGCTGATACAGCAGCGAAGGGAAATGGGGTGGGAAAAACTCACAGTGATTTTCTGTGCTGGTGATGTTTTGCAAAAGTAGATTTTTTCCCCTCAGTTATCTGCCAAGGAGAAACACATAAATTGCAGTTCCCTGTACGTAACTACCAAAGTCAAGCATTTGATTCACCAAATTTCCCTGTTCTCTCTCCCTGATGCTCTCCAAGGCTCTGGCTCTGAGGCTGGCAGCGCTTCCACTGCAGACACAAAAGCAGACAGAATTTACACAGCACACTGCAAGGACACGAGGAAACCCAGGCAGATTGCTCCGAGAATTTCCATCATTTCCCCCTGGTAGGTGAAGAGCCAAGAGAGAATTTCCTTCGTTCAAGGCAAAGCTCAGCTGCACTGCAAAGTGTAAAATATCCTCCTGCAATAACGGGAGGAGGCTGCTGCCCGGAGCGTGGGCAGGAGTTCGCAGCCCGTGTCCTGCTCTGCTCCTTGAAACGAGCAGCTGTGCTCAGGGTGCAACAGAGGGACCGGAAGGTTTTTGGGAAGAGCCTCTGTGACAGCCAAGAGGCTCTCCTTGGAGCAGGGCTGAGCTCGGAGTGCCCTGGTCACAGATTCACTGTCAGGGGCAGCGGTGGGACAGGAGGAACATTCACATCTCACACTGAGCCCTTTGGAGTGCAAGGAAATGCAAAAACATCACAAACCTAAGGCTCACACGAGGCCTGTGCTTAAACTGAACACAGCACTTCCAGGATGGCAGAAGGCTTTGCTTAATAACAATCTGGAACTATAGAAAATCCAGGAGGCATCTATTATTCAGTCAGTCAGCCTATAAAAATTACATGACTTTTAACACACTTTTTAATTGCTCTTAATTATTAACATTTACACTGCTCTCAAAATGACAAAGTCTCTCATCTGGAGACATGGTTAAATTTTTAATAACATTGGAAAGCAAAGCAACAAATCTCAGAGTGTGGACTTTAAACCTACACAGTATTACTTGTGTGTGTATTTAGAGTGTGTGAAAGGAAAGTCAGACTCCCTGTGAAGGACTCAAAGCAGTTGGCAGAGCTGGAAGCACCTCGGAATGCTGAAGGCATCAGGAGCTATTCTGCACAGGCAAATAACAGAGAGACTTGCTTCTGTCTTTAATGAGAATTAGGAGGTATTTAGCCTTCAGAAAGGAGCCAGACTCACAACTGTCCAACGTTCTGAACTTTAAGGAAATTGGAAAAAATATGGAATCAAAGTGGGAAAACTGAGTTAGGTTCAGAACTATGGCTGGAGGACAAGCAAACAAGGTTCTGGTTTTCTTCTGACCCTCTGGAAGCAAACCTGCGGCCAGCACTTCTTGCTTCAAATGCAAACCCTGAAAACCTCAGGTGACAACTGATGCACAACTGCACAGGACATGATCAATCTGCTAAACCTGACTCCTGAAGCTGCAAAGTTGGGTCATAAGAGATTAATTACATAAATGAGAAATGCCCAGAATACATCTTCTCACTATTGTTACTTTTCCTATATTTAGGGCTTTCTAAAATTTTTTCTACATTGACTTCAGATCAAACTATTCCCAAATTTGCAAACTACAAAACATTTTTGCAGAGAAAAATAGGAACAGAATCTCTTATGAATACATTTTGGTCAGTTTTCTTTATCTTTTACTTACTCCCAAATTCTTAACCTTGGTTTACATTTCAGAATCTGACAGGAGCAGGGCTTATTCCAACTAAACCAAATTACAGGTATTAATTAATGGCTCAGGCTTGTTTGCCAGCTCCTGCAAGCAGAAGGCTAGATAAAAATGTATTTACAGCAGAATCTAATTACCCATTTTCAAGCCACTGGCCTCCTGGCAAAAGTCTCCCAATGTAGTGCAGAATAGGACTTGGATTAAGAATTAATTTACTGTCAGGAGTGATCTGCAGTTTAACAGCTTAATCAAGTTTGCTGTGAAATTGCTCGGGAGCTCTGGAGCCTGATGCTGCAGAGAGACACAGCCCAGAGCTGCTGCAGCACAGAAAGGTTTCAGAGATCCAGAACTCAGTCATCAGCCAGCAAACACAGAGCTCTCCCCACGAGCAGGAACTGCCTCTGGCAGCTTCAGGGCTCCATCACCGAGGTGCAGCCCCTGGGCTGGAGTGGGTCCTTCCTCCTGTCCCAGCTGCATCCCCAAACACTGCACTGGCACAAATACCAAGGCCAGCACAGAAATACAGGCCAGAGCGAGTCAGACACATCCTGCTTGTCTTGTAAATCACAGTGCAAACAGAGAAAACAGCTAATCAAAGAAGACAAAGGGTTTTAGCACAGAAATGTTTCTTTTAGCTGTATTCAGAACTGTCCCTACCGTGGGCAGCACACGGAGCTCCTTCTACAGGAGCTCAGCTGAGGATGGAAACAGAGAGGGAAACTTTGAAATCACAGCTGAGGATGGAAACAGAGAGCAAAACTTTGAAATCACAGCTGAGGATGGAAACAGAGAGGAAAACTGAAATCACAGCTGAGATAAAATTAGCTATGAACTGAGCCTTTTGATTGTTCAAATTTCAAAATTTAAAAGGTCTTGATTACCTTTAAAAATCAAATCAATCCACGTTTTCTACTAGAAGCCAACTGATAGAATAGCAACAGCCTAAGTGCTGAAATAGAAAATGTCATGCTAGAAATAAGGGTATAAAAACTGTTCTCCTGAGCTTTCAAAGCCAGATTTTAATGGTCTCAGAGGCTCCAGCCTTTCAAAAATATGAATAAGCTTCTCACATGGGGTATTTAGCTGGGCTGAAATACTCCAAACAAAGTCTCTCCAAATGATCACTGGTTGTCAAAACATCCTGGTGAGAACTCCTAGAAGTGCTTTGAAGACCACACCATCACAGCAGCTTACCTTTCTATTCTACTACTTCTTCCCTGCTAAGATCATGAATCATCCTGATGTCTCCCGTTCTGTCACCCAGGGATATTTAAATCACATCTGGCACAGCACCACCAGCACATCCAAATGCTCTTTTCCAACACTGATGGCTGCTTTCTTTCCTTCCCCTCCAAAGATGGCCGAGAAGATAACTTTTAAACTCTTCAGCATCTAAACAAGTCAGTGGGTGTTTCATGAGAAAAGCAGAATGGTCATTCACAAAAAATTCAAAATGGTTGTCCAAAAACCTGTCAGCTATTTAAACACAATTTACACTCTCTCAAATAAAGTCACTCCGTGCTGGATTTCCTTTCAGCATCACATAGTGGCAGCCTGAATTCTTCACTTTGTAAATCTGGAACAGAATTTTCTTCCTGTGCAATCATCTCCACATTTCCACACTGGATTCCTTCCCAGGGTGAGCTGTTTGGAGCAGCAGCAGCAGCAGAGCCCACCCCCATCTCAAGTGGGAAGCCAGGCTGCAGCCCTCAAAATGCCAAGGCACAAAATAGCATGCTTGTCCCAATTTCTCCACGTTATTTTGGTATACTTTAGGAAAAAACCCAACAACACAGAACTCATTAATTATAACCTTTCAGAAGTGTTTTCCTTTCCCCCAAACTGCTAAAATTTAGAAGAGCTGCAGCCAAAGTTCTAATAAAACTATTTTTAGCTTTTGTCACGCAGAGAACATCATGAAGTAGGTCTCATCCTTCTATTAATGCAAATGTATTTAAGCAGTCAGTGCAGGAAACTTTAAAATATGCTAATCACTGTTTCTCTGGACGGCAGCCTCTAGTGTCTGTGCTGCTGTGTACAAACCACAGACAGGCTGAGGGAAGGGAACACCACCATTTAAAGTGTCAAAAGGTATTCACAAACCCATAAAGTGACAGCCATTCACAGATTTTATTGCCACATTTCTGTATTTCACTAATTTGCACACTCTACAACCTTTTAGTACATACTGCTCTTATTTTCTGGTGTCTGAGCCCAAGTGCCACAGGGTGTTAAAAATGGAAATGCTTTTGATAATCGCATGCACTGGTTTTGTTTTTAAAGTGGTTCAGTGCTGATGAAAGGGACCAGATTGGAGTTCCCTGATAATCCACAAGGAAAACAAGGCACTGGCAGGGCAGTAGCTCAGCCAGCTTCCCTCCAGTGCCTCTCCACTTGAATCCCTGAGAGAAAAACTAAAAAAAACAACGCACACAACTCACATCTCTCAGTCCCAGTCTGACTCTGCCCGCTCATATCCTCAGCCTTGCTTCTTATTTTTAGCAGCAGGGAAAGCAGTGAGAGAAAGCAATGCCTGTGTGGGGCTGGGCTGCTGCCCACGAGCTGCTCAGCTCCTCCAGCAGCACACACAGCTCAGGTGTGGGTACAAGACTTCGTGAATTTTATCCAATAAAGCACTGAGGTGAAGTCTCTGGGTCTCACTTAAATGCTTCTCATCTCTGGGAGTGCCATCAGGAACCAGAGATCCTCTGCAGCATGAGCATGCTGAGGACAAAACACCCAGGACAGATGTACATAATTCTCAGTTTTTATCAATACTGAAAATTAATATTTTTAATACCAGAGTGAGCAAAATAGGAGAAAATATTGTTTTTAACTTTACTTATCTACCACAGAGTGCACAGCAGACAGTGTCACATCTGAGAGACAAGGCCTGCCGTTTTCAAAGCCCCTGTTAACACCTGATCTCTAAAACTAAACTAGAAATTTAAGGAATGAAGACCATTTTTTAATGGCACACAAGTAAGTCAGCAATTAGAGGAGAGTGTGCTAGCATAGACATAAATAAACAAATAAAAGCACAGGATTTTAGAATAACAAAAGTAACTCAGCCAGAATAGTGCAAAGAGAGCACAAGGCTCAGTCATATGGCACAAAAACACAGCAGAGCCTCGTGGCCAGAAACTGGGAGGGTTTTTTATGTGAGCCCAACACCTTGCTCAGACTCCTTCCTGACACAGCCAGGGAAAATCCTGCCTGCCCACAGCAACCAGTTAATAAAGAGATAAGGCTCATCCCCATCCTAAGAGGTATCCAGCTACAGAACTGTTTTCTTATCTCAGTAACATCTCATAAATAATATTATCCTGGGATTTTTGCAAAAGAGCAAATCCCATTAAAATGCATCTTGCAGTTATCTGTGGAAATATTGGTTAGGTCTAGAATTGCATTTTATCTTCTGTTAGCTGAACTGCTACAGCAGAGTATTTGAAGTGTTTGCACTCATCGTCTCTCCAGGGGAAGATGCTTGTGCCACTTTGTTTCTGGAATTTTACCTGTTAGAAATGATCTGCAAATCTTCATGGCAACTCCACAAAACATGTCATCTACTGCTTAGGAAGGAACCAGGGAGTTCCAAAATATGTTCATGAGTGGTCTTACTGTGTGTCACGTTCTGTTCCTTTATGACTGCGTCTCACATTTTCTGAATTCTAAAAGACCACACAGAGAAAGAGTTAAATTCTATTTGCCTTGCTGAAATGAATTGCCTCAGATACATCTTTGAGCCTATGCACCCAAGCCAAGATGGTTTTTGCTCCATATAAGCATATTTTTTAAATGTGTGGCTAATTATTTGTAGAGCTCATTATCTCCTTGCTGTGCTGAGCACGACTCCTTCCCCCCATCCACCCACTGCCTCTCAGGTAAATGTCTGAATGTGTCTGAAACTATTACTTTTTTAAGAAGGAAAAAATTAACCAGTGCAGCCACTTTGGAGGCAATTTCAGTGAAATCCAGCCATGAGATCTCCCCATCATCACATTCTGGAGACAAGGCACTGATGTTGCAGCTTCCCTTCAGACACAGAAAATGAAGGTTTCTGCAGGAGCAGTGCAGGGCCCTTGCAGACAGCTGTGGGCACAAGGGCAGAGCAAGAGAGAACAGCCCAAGTGATGACTGATTTCATCTCCTGCTTACCAAAGGACCTGCAGTACACCACCAGTGAAATTGCCTGTACCAGTTATTTACAGGGGCAAATGACTGAAGTATTGCACCCACTGCCTCACACATTTCACAGCACTCCTGCACGGGGAGCACTGAGGGTTTCCAGTTGTATGAAGGCGCTCACAGCTTCATACAGACAATTTTCATCAATTAAAACCAGAACTGGATTGCTTTTTTTTGGAGGGCAGAATGACAACTGCCTCTCCAAATCAGAGGTGCAACCTCCAAACTGTTTGAACCCAGACCCAGAAGTTCCTTTGCCTTTAGTGACCCGGCCTTGTCTCACTCCCAGATTCATTCCCCCCTCGCCACAGTGCAAGGAACTTTCTCAGTGTCAAGTTCCATTTCCTGAGACACAGCAAACGCTCCGAGCTGCAAGGAAGTTGCTGAAGGACAATGCCGAGAACTGTGGTACTTTCAATTTCAATGTCAGCTTAATTTACCATAAGAATTAAAAATCCTGGGACAGGAGTTTGTAGCTGTGTAGTTACTTTTGATCCGAACACCAGCATTCTGCATCACTTACCTTGTCAGCTTTAAACTCTTCACAGAAGGACTTTTTTTTTTTTCCAGACCAACATTTGTCAGTAAAGCACCTCCTGCATTTGGAATCTGTGCTGAGATCCCCAGACAGAGATGCAAATATAAAACATGCATGAGTGCTAAGCACAGGATGGGACAGGAATCTGTGAACTTCAACACACACTAATGTTCCTGTTCACACATCTCAGTTTTGCTGGTTACATCTGATGAAAAGGGACAGCTCAGAAATACACTTTTATACATCTTTTTGACATTCAATATGCTTTTCCCCAGTACAGTGTTTATCTCTGATGTACATCACCAAGCCGTGGGCTCATCATAGGCCCTAATATCCATATTCAGAAAGGGATTTCATTTAAAATATCCTTCTCCCAGCTGTGTTGACTTTACACAGTGCTGTACACTTTGTACAGCATTTATATAAACCGGATTTTTGATCCAACACTTCTGGTGGTTTTTAGCCAGTGAAAAGCAAATCTGATAGCTTTGGGCAGGGCTCTTGCTACAGATCTAACCATCAGAACTTCCCCAGGAAACAGAGAGAAATGTTTGTCCAAACAATGCTCATCTCCCTTTACCTGCTGTCAGAGAACAGTTTGATTATTCACCCAGACCAGGCTGTCAGAGAACAGTTTCATTATTCACCCAGACCAGGCTGTTCCTTGTTGGCACCACTCAGCCTCGCTGACCTCAGTGGTACTGCTGGGAACCTGAACTCGGCCCACGTGCAAAGAAAATGAACATTAACACTTGCAAAGAGACTTGCAGATGTTTGGAAATGGAATGCAGACCCTTCTGGTTCCAGATCACCAATTTTAAGAGAACAGAGACTCCTTTGCCACCCCACTGCTCAGAGCAGTGATTGCAGTCTTCAGCCTTATGAAAGCTGGTAAAAGCCCCTTAGAAATGCATTAAAGGACTCACTCCAGTTAAAGAATGGGAAAACAACCAGAAGTTGAAGAATCAGTTGTCTCATCATATAAAGCCCAGCAACAAAACCAGTATTTATTTTCTGAAAGCCTCAGCACAAGTCTGAGACAGCTCTGGACCCGAGTTTGAATCAGTGAGGAACAGAGGTGTTTCAACTGTTCCCACTGGAGAAAGCTTTGATATTCAGCATCATTTTCCTCACCTGGGTTTGATGCAATCACTGTTTGAAAGTAAAACCTAAATCCTCATGCATCCTGCAAAAAGGAGTCAAGCAGTCCCCTAAATAATTTGTGAATTAAGTCTCAAGCCAAAACAGAAACCCATCACAAGATACTCCTCTGAATTCAGCAGCAACACCACTGGGCCTAAAGATTTCTGTATGGGGTTTAAGATTTACATTTTTCAGAATCATCTGAATACTTTGTCTCCAACCACTGAACTGGACAAGAAGCCTTGTGAATGAGGCTACTGCAAGATTCTGCAGTCTGATTCATTAGGACAAAAGTTAATTAAATCATGGTTTCTCCTCAGACAAACTATTTTGTCTTGAAGATGATTAAACAAGAGACAAATGTAATTAGGACAGGAAAAAGTATAAGTCAAAAAGTTAATCTTATCAAGTGTTTCAGAAAAGTGAAGTAATAAATCACCTTGCCTTTTGTTTTGCTGTAACTGATACCACTGGTAATACACTGAGATCCTTCAGCTTTCCTGTCTGATACAAGTATTACACTTGATGAGGCAATTTAGAGGGAGACTGGAGCTGTGACAATAGACATTCCATTTAGGAGAGAGATAACACAGATCCAGCTTGGCTGATGCAGATGGTGCCCTTTCAGAGAGCAATCAGCACAACACCGGGGGGTGAGGTTCATGAAAATACAGACTGCATCCACAAACAACAATCAATATGTGAAATACACATACAAACTGTCTCTTAGACAGAATCCCAGCTGATAGCCCACGTGCAGAGCACTGAAGGGAGGCAGAACCCCTGGATGTGTCACTGGCTGCTCAGACGCATCCAAGTGACAGAGAGCAGAACACAAGAAGGAAAACCACGTGCTGAAAGCACTGCCTGGGCTAAGAAAACCTGCATTCGATTCCTGAATCTGTCTTGGACTTCCTTTAGGTATTAATTAGCTCATTTGGTCTGCTCCTTGCCAAGGAGGAGAGATAACAGAGTCCTGTCTGTGTGGGTCAGAGGCACTGCTCAGTCCCCTCAGCTGTGCTGAAGCCATTTGGGGATGTGCCACAAACCCCAAAGCCTGCTTTGGAACACAGGCACCTGCACAGTTTGAATGTATCCTGTACAAGAAACGTCACCAGAGGCCTTTCAGCTGGATTTTATAATGCAGCAGGATTATAAAGAGAAATCACAGCTACAGAGCCAGAAGAGCTGAAAAGCACAGAGAATCCTGCTCTGTGCAGAGCCAGGACAGGGCAGGGCTGCAGGAGCACAGCTCTGCTCTGGCCCTGCTCCAGCCCTCACCCCCTGGTGCTCCCTGGACCCCTGAGGATGCCCCAGTGCCCCCAGGGTGGGTGGGACCCACGGGGGTCCGGGCTGCAGCAGAGCCTGGAGCTGCTGCCCCTCCTGACCTGTGCTCACTCTGCCCCTGCTCGCCACAAACACCGGCACATGGGACTCACAGTGTCTTTATTAAAAGGTCACATTCGAGTCAACAACCTCCTTAAACTGGGGGAGTAAGAATATTGTGTTCTAGGGAAGAAAGAAGAAAGGTCAGCCTGCTTTCATGGCTACTAATTTAATCCAGCCTTTTACTGGACATGTCTCATTGTTTGGGCTTTTAAATATCCTTCACTGCTTCTACTCATTCAGGAACGTAATGACCTGCTTGAAATATGATTAGAAAAAAACGCTTTTTAAAACCCCATTAAGATCTATTTTTGATGGAAGTTTCCTTCATAGCCTGCAGCTAAGAAAAGCTTTTATTACGCTGGCACTGTATCAATAAACTCAAACCAGAATTCTGCATTTGCACAGGTAATGGCTGATCTAGAAAATACCATTAGAAATGGAAAGCTGCAATTAGTCACTGCAATGATATACAGAGAAAGCTGATGATGGAATGGTGAAGCTCATTAGGACCCGGTGCCATACATTTGAAAATGCTTAAAAGAGATGCCAAATTAGAAAAATTCAAATATATTATAGTCAACATCAGCATTTTCCAAAATCCCGATACTGCCTTTGGCCATGGATATTGTTGGTTTCATTGCTAAAACTCTCACACCTGTACAGGGCACAGGAAAGACAGGAAACCAGAAAAAGCTCCTTCCCTGGAGCCAGCTGTCCGTGATAAACACTAATTAATATAACCAGAAGAATTCATATTCTTTGTTATTAGACTGGCATCCAGATTCACCGTTCTGCCATCGCTGAGAGACTGAAAACCATCTCTCCACAGCAAGCAATTCACAACTTTTTTTCTTACAGCACAGTTTTGCCTGTTATTTCTTTAAACACCTCGAGTTACTTTGGCAAACAACGAACCCGAGCGAGCACCTGGGGGAAAAACCCAGAGATTTCTGCCTTGCACAGAGGCAGGAGGGCTCAGATGGAGTCCAGGGTGCACTTCAGAGAAACCCCTTCTCCAGGGGCCTGAAGCAGCTCCACGTCCCCCCAGGAGCACGGAGAGCTGCACCTCAGCAGGGCTGGGGTTACAGAAACTCTGCCATGGTGGGGCACACTCAATAATGTCCTTTTATCAGCCCCCTTCCGAGCTCTGAGCACTTGAGTGCAGCCAGGGAGCCCCACATCATCCCTGCAGCTGCAGAATGCCAGGCTGCTGTTGGCAACACCAGGGATCAGAGCAGCATTCTGTGCATGCAGAGGAACAGGAACCTCGCTCTGGAGGGAGCAGATTTGGGTTATCACACAGGGAAAATTGGGTTTACTGAGAGGGAACCACGGTGGGCCAAGGGAACCTCGCTCTGGAGGGAGCAGATTTGGGTTATCTCACAGGGAAAATTTGGTTTACTGAAACACAGGCTTCTCGTCTCACAGCGAAACCACTGCTCAAGCACACGGTACCAGAAGGAAAAAACTGCACCCAGTTTTTCTGATCTCCAGTGGAAATGGCTAAAAACTGTCATTATTGATACAGCTGCAGCAATTCATTAAAAATTAAATAGGAGAGAACAGCAGGTTAAAATTTAGCCCCAAAGTACTGTAAATGCAGTATCAAAGAAACATTATTTAGTATTTTGTTGGGGAATTTTAATCCTGGCATCAGAGTTCCTGGCTCTCTCAGTATCCATACTTCAAAACTGTGGAAACGACAGTGTTTTAAATGGAGGCTGCTTTGGATGTCCAAAGTTCACCCTTTATCCAGCAGTCATTTGGATTTTGGGTGTTCCCCTTAAAGCTGGCAAATGGAGCAGTGAGAACGGGCTCAGAGCAGACCCAGAGCCTCACTGCTGCCCTCAGTGCTCTTTTCTGCTCTCAAGACCCAAATCCAAACCAATGCTTTTTGGGTTGCAACACTTTATGATGCTTCTTGAAGGCACAAATTAATTGTGTGAAGGAAATAACCAGCAACATCCCCACTAATTCCAGAGGTGTCCCAGGTTTGCCTTGAGTTGTCTGTTTTAAGTGTGCTGGGCCTGGGTTTACAAACAGCCACCTCCCTTCTCAAAGGCCTCCTGTTATCGGAAATTTGACACAACATTAAAAGATTGACTCAATTTTTTTTACTAGAAATGCCTTTCACCAGACCTTAACATTCCATTCACATCACAGCTATGTAATTATTCTTTTCAGAAGCAGAGATGCAAAGAAGGCATTAACAGCCGTTCAAAATATCACATTTATGCACTTTTCTCTTGTCATATTAAATATAATTACTTCTGATGCAATCAAACTCATATCCTTCAAATGGATAAATCCAGCACCAAATTTAGAGCCTCCAGCTTCAAACACCAGGCTCTTAAAGCTAAGCTTTAAGCCTTTACTTTCAGTTCAGTGAGGTACAAAGAATAGTGAGAACATAAGGTTTTAAAATGGTATTTTTAAATGAATTTTCTTCAAATGATTCCGTTAGTTACTGGTTGCAGAGAGCTTTGAAGATCAAAGGTGATTCATGAACCACATCTCATAACTCAGCCACCAGGAGATGGGGACCAACTAACTGGCCAACCCTTCTAAAAGTTTCTTCTCTAAATTCAAAAGGTGCCTGAAAATCAGAACATGTGGGAACACACGGAAATCCAACCAGAAAAAATCTGCTGATGTTCAGAATCAGGATGGATACACCAAACTGGAGTGGAATGTGCTGAGCAGAACCACAGACTGTGGCAGGATCCTGCACTTCTTACTCATGCATCCACAACTAAGCACTGGAATTATTTATGGCATATTTTTGGCTTTTAAACGCTCATTTCATCACAAGCACATGTGTGTTTTATGTCAGTACCACTGTCATTCTGCAAGAGTTTAAGAAATCAGTACAAAGTACATTGCTTTGCAGAGGGGGGAGTTAAACCCTCCCCTCCCAAATCCCCCCTCAGAAATCCCCAACCCCCTGAAGTTGTGCAAAAAAAACCCCCACAACCAACCAAAAGCAGCTGCATGGATTGCAAAACAAAACTTGTCTGCAAATGCATCGGTTGCCATAAAACTGTAAAAATAAAGACAGGACTTACTAAAAACTGCCAGAGACGGTGCTTTTGATTTAAGGTGGTGACATGAGACTTGGAAATCTGTGTCTCTTCTATAAACTGGGTCTGATCAAATATTTCCCGTGAAGCTGCAGGCTGCAGACATGATGGACCATTTCCAAACTGTGCAGGATAAAAGAAAACCAGTCAATGGCCAGTTTGTTACAGCTGCTCGTGCACTTGCTCTTCCTGCCACACAGAGAGTTTCCTTGACAGGTTCCTCACTGCTCGGGCCCCCAAAAGCTGCAGGGAAATGATGGTTAATTATGCATTACACACAATAAAAGCCAACCCAAATTAATAAATTCAGCCTTGCTGAATAAACATTTCTGCCAGGGCAGGTAACAAGATTCAAGTCCAACATAAAACTCTAAAATAAGCCTTAAATGGTATCATCATGGGTACCTCGAAAGAAATTAATTTCAGAGGGCAAATGAAAAAAGGAAATTTCAATGCCTTCTCTGAAAAATGTAGGGACATTGAAGCAGAAAAATTCTGTCCAGTATTTATCATTAAACTCTGGAAGTCTGCCAGAATATCTCCTCATTTTAACAACAAATTTCCAGCAAAGGTAACACAAAGCAGCATGAGAAATCCTGGAGGGTTTTTACCCACTCAACTCACAGCACTCCTTAGCTTCAGAGGGATCTTTAGATTTGATATTTCAAATCTTTTTGGGTGGAGTCAGAGAAGAAAACATTCTCAAATTCCTTTTCAAAAAGGTTTGGGAACAACCACCTCACATCCACTACATTTTCATGCCAATATCCTTTGAAGTCCACGTGTTTCTGAGAAAACTTGAAGGATGCTGAAGTTGGGAGAGTTCAAATCTACTTAATTCTCTGCTAAGCTTTTTTTGTTCCAGCCAGCAGTTGAGCACCATTTGCAGAATGACTCAATAGAGACCATGAATCATGGACAGAGAGCAATCCAAAGCCACTGAAACCAGTGGGAAAACTCCCCCTGATCCCCGGGTAAGATCCCAGTTGGTTATAGCTCAGCTCCACAACCCAAGAAAAGATCTTCTTCCCTCAGGCAAAATTAGCTCCCCTTCCTCACACCAAGTCAATCAATTTTAATGCCACCTACACCATTTAAAGCTGCTTCTTCAAGAAACACAAAAACTAGGGGAAAAGTTTCTTAAAACAAAAAAGTGTTTAAAAAACAACGTGACATAGCCTCAGCATTGTGACAGTTGTACACGAATCAAGCCTGATGTAAAGTCTAGCATGAAATGCAATTAACTGCTCCTTCCTAGTCTCAGATTGGGGAGTTGCTGAGATGATTCCCTGCTCAGATCCTCGTGCAAGTGTCCACCCCACAGACAGGAGTGAGCGGTGGCTGCCTCCACAGGGATCAGATGTAGGTCTGGCAAGAAGAAACCCTGTGATTTTTAAGACTTCATTTACAGGGCTGCAGCTCACGTGACAGAACGAGCTGATGGGAAGAACAGCAAATATGGGCAGGGAGGAAACCTCGACTGGCAGGGTTCAATTTTGGAACTTCCAAAGGGTGCACAGCATCGAGCACTTGAGCACTGCTGGGGGCAGCCCAGCCCTTGAGGAAAAACCTGTACAGTGCATCCCTTGTCACATACATACACTGAAGGCTGAGTATTCAACAACACAGGAGCACTGATAAAAATCCAGAAGAAATGCAAGAGTAAAGATAAAGGGTTTTTTCAGGATTTCTCACTTTTAAGAGCGGCAGAGACAGCGTGTGATGGACTGAACACAGCCCCCATTCCCCACAGGTAGATAATTCAGAATTAAAGCTGAGCCTGGGGGAAGTGGTTTTAGTTTTTATTTATCTGATTTGATGGGTAATCAATTATTTTCCCCAAGTGGAGCCTGTTTTGCTGCAAGAATGATTCCTGAGCGATCTCTCCCCATCCTTGTCTTGACCCAGAGCCTTCCATCCTATTTTCTGTCCCTGAGGAGGGGAGGGGTGGAGCAGCTCTGGTGACACCCAGCTCCCAGCCTGACCCCAGGAGAACACAGAGGGGCTTCTGCAGTTAATTTCTGTGAGAACTTTTGCTGCGTCCTCACTTTTGCACAAAGTCTTCACAACTCCAAACCATATGCTCTATCCTCACATCCCTCCTTTTGCAACATTCAGGTCAAAATAACCAAGTGCAAAGTTGTTAGAGCTACTGGAAGAGCAGTTCTAGGAATAAATTGTCTTGCAGCTGGGGCTCTGAAGCAGCAAGGCACCTTTCCACAATATTTGATTTGGGTTGCATTTCACTAACTAGGAAATAAAAAAACTGAGTAGAAAGATCTGCTGATTAAGCTCAGCAAATTAAATTCCGATGAGCCCCCGCCTTTGGAGAGAAGGCTTCATTTCAGCTGCACTCAGGGGGTGGGAGGGGAATTGAGAGAGGCTCAAAGCCAGAGCACACAGAGCGGTGCCCTCAGCATCCAGCAGGAAAACACGACAATGGGACAATTCCCTCCCCCCAGGAAACAACACTCGGGTCTTGTCCTCTCTATCAAGGTATCAGCTCCCACCTCTCTTCAGCCAACAGCTCTGCCCCCTCAGTGCCTGCCTTTCACACAAACACCTCTGTGCTTCTTCCCTGTGCCAAAGGAAACTCCCCTATGGGTGCTTGCCAAAGGCACCCAACTGCCCTCCTGAAGATGCTCCTTGCTCTGGTACCCGGGAAGGCTCTGATCCCCGGGTAAGATCAGGGTTACACCCATCCCAGCAGGGATACAGAGCTCCCTCCCACACTCCCATTCTGGTTCATTAATCCCAAATCACCTGCTGAACTGCAAACTTCCCTGATCCATCACTCTCGTGGTTACACAAATGGAGCACAACACCCTCTGGAGCCTGAATTTGTGCTAAAACCCAGAATGTAACAGAGAGGCGAGAAGATGATGAGCATGAATAAGTTCTTCCAAAGACTCTTATTTTTTCCCTGAAATGGAACTCTAAAAATACCTTTGGACAGTGTCCCTCCACACACAAAATGGCAAGGCATATGAATTGCATCCTGCACTGCTAAATACCAGAGGTTACAGTCTAACAGATTGCACAGAGTTAATGATAGATACTTCCACTCATACCCCCACATTCCCATCTATTTTTAAGAGCCTTTACTTACATAATGTTTGGTGTCTTCATCAGCACAAATCTAATTCTGATGCCAGCATCAAGGCTGTACTCGTGGGACCTGGGAAATCACTCAGAAAAGGATGGATCCCCACAGCTCTGCTGGGGCTGGAGCTCAGGGTCTTTTACTTATTCATGAGTTTCCTGAGGAGAGCCAGTGGCTGCCTTGTGTCAGCTGAACGGGATCGTAATTCAATCCTCCCTGGCACCTGTCTGAGTGACTCATTAGGGTGCAAGCTGACTGCTGAAGAACTCTGTTGTCAAAGCCTTTTGCCGGGGAAGATGCATTTTGAGAAGTCACTTCATGCAGTACAAGTGATCAAAGATTGGTTTTGAGAGATGGCATTATTTCTTAAAAACATGAACAAATGAACATTCACACCATGGAAATGTTCTGCTGCAGGGATTGTGTCAATGGGCAGTGGGATGCTTAATGGGCACAGGCCTTAAAAATGCAAGTTCCCAGCTGCAGCTTGGTGTTCAAGCACGGGATTTGCAATCAAAGTGTTGTTTTGCAAAGAGTTATTACCATTCCTGTGGAATTCCAGCCTTCCCTTAGGGTTCTCTGAGTATGAAAGACAAAGAGTCCCCTGCAGTCACACAAATTTACAGCCCCAGTATCTACAGTGTCTCTCTAAATGCAGGTAATAAAACCTGTCAGAGCCATAACCTCATGATAATATTCCTTAGAGAGTGTTCACTCAGGAAAGGTTCAGGCCACAGAAGCAGCAGGAGGAGCTGCCCTGTCCCCAGAGATCAGCACACCCATGGGAGGGAAGTTTGCTGAAGAACTGAAAAGTTTTCAGGAAAAGCCCTCCCAGGACTGATGTTGCTGCTGGGAGCTGCTCACAGCTCTGTGTGGAGAGAACCTGCACAGCAAAGGTCTGCACAGGAGCCAAAACCCTGATGGGTTACACTCATAATGTCAAATAACTCTGGTTTTAACTTTCACTAATTTGAAAGATGCTATCACCGTGTCGTATCTTTTATGATCTCTAACTATACATTGGAAATAACTCAGCAATTGACTTTGGTCCTAAACTGCAACTGATGAATGCACTGTGATCAGATCAGCAGCCAGGTTACACAGGGGACAGCAACACTCAGCACGAAGGCAAAATGTCAACAATTGTAAGTTATCACTCTGCTGAAGCAATTCTTAAACATTGAGCTTGTAATGTAAGATACTCCAATAAATCCTTCACAAAACACATTTCAATCTCCCCTCTTATACTGGAAGGATTATCCTGACCTACCTCTGCTTTTAACACGTCTTTTTCCTTTTGCCTCGATCAGAGTAGAAATATTCAGTATTAGTGAAATAATCAGCAGCATTACAATGTAGAGTTGTGCAGCTCTGCACTGTGTGGGTGTGTGCAGAGAAAGACACATTTAATACAGACACTAACCAAGATGATGTATTTTATTTACTGTCTGTAATTAATTTATTACAATTTATTGCTGTCTGATTAAGTCTAAGTAGGTAACAATAAGATTGTTGGATTAGCAGCACTGGGAAAATGCCTCTTAATTTTTCAGGTTAAAGACAGTGCAGAGAACAAACTCATTATCTGCACTGTGGCAATGCAAGGCAGCGTGGCAGAGTTTAGGACAGGGGATGTGACACCACACAGGGCCCACAGCACAGAAAAATCCTGTGTATCTCACACCTCCACAAGCTCCCAGCGTGTGTCTGTCCATGGTTTCACAGACTGCCTCTACTAAAAGATTAAAAGCTATGAACTTTTACTTGTGCCTGCAATTTTACCAACAGGGAAAACTGAAACCAGTGAAACAACGTGGAAATTCACGATTCCTAAACGATTGATTTTGAACCTGCTCGCCACAACACCTGATTTCTCTATTCAGGATGTTATTTCTCTACTCTACTCAGATCAGGATTTGCCCACAAGAAAAGAGAAGATATTTTCTGTCATATTAAAATACGAAAATTATTTCATTTCCTCACTCTTGCATGCCTGTTTTTTGGGTTTTTTTAATCACAAAAGTGATATTAACTGACAGGCAAGGGCTCAACTTAACAGGAAAATAACATTTTTTGATAGGTACTACACTAATACTCCTAGAAATGCTCCCCACAGCAGGCTTGGTGCCAGTAATGGTCAGCACAAAGTCCTCCCAGAACACCTCAAATGCAACTGGAGAGGAACCTTTCCATCAGGAAGGCTGCCCCATGCAGTGTTTGGTTTAATGTTTTAGTATTAAGTCAAATACCATCCTCAACCCCGTTACAGCTGAGAACACGGAATTACTTTGATGATATTTGTCTTACAATTCCAGAGCTTCTTGGCGTGTTAAACAATCACCAGTTTCGTACCATGACATCGTATTTCAGAGTCACAAAACAAATTAATTAGCGAGATCATGCCACCTCGTCCTTAATCTCATTAGCAAAGACTAATGGCTGCAGAATCAATTATTTCATACAGATTACTGCCTCACACCACCAGCCTTTACATCACACGGGTTCATTCTGAATCTTCAATTCCGTTGTAATTTCCTCCACTAGTTTAATTACAACCCCTAATTAAGTCCCTTCTTTAATCAACTTTATAGCTATGTCCATTCATTTATGGCTGCATATAAAGTAAGAAACAAAAAGCAATTAACAAACGATGGGGCCAGGATTTGGCTGGCCCCAACCTCTGCTCCAGGAGCTGCAACCACTCCTTCCTTTGAAATATCCACAACAAGCTCGTAACAAATACAAACAACCCCAAATTTTTAGCTAATGTTTACAAAACCATGACACGGTTTTCATTTTGCAGTTCCTGAAAATCCAGTGGGCTCGTGATTACATTTACACACCTCATTGTTTAGTCTCCTGTCAATTCAGGTTTTGTGCTACGCAGGTGCTGTTATTTTCAGAATAGAGAATTTCATTTCCAAAGCAGTAATTGAGAGTTTCCAGCTTCCCACTTCATTATTTTCATAAACAGTTTGTATTTCTGTCCAATGCAGTGTGGGGAATGTCAGCCATGAAAATCCTTATCTCTGAGTGAGTATCAGTGGAGTTGGCAGCTAAATGCTCATTTCACAAACACACCAACAATGAGCATTCTCCCACTGAGAAACACTTGTTGGACCTAAAGAGAAGGTGCCAGTAACAGACCTGCACAATATCAACAGCTAAATCACAATTAACAGAACATAATTAATTACTGCTTGGTATTTTAATAGAAAAGAGTAATAATTCTTTCGCAACAATCGCACTATTTCAAGAAAAAAGTTTAAATATTCATAATTAACATTCATAATACTTAAATATTATAATTAATATTTATAACATCCATAATATTTATAATTATTATAATTGATAATTTTATATATTATATATTATAATTATCATCATATATTTATAATTATAATTAATAATTATATATTATAGAATTATTATAATATATTACAATTATTTTTATAACATTCATAATATTTAAATATTCATAATTAACAGAACATAATTAATAACTGCTTGGTATTTTAATAGAAAAGAGTAATAATTTTCACAACAATCACACTATTTCGAGAAAAAAGTTTAAATATTCTCCATTAACCTGCAGAATCTTTCTCATTTGATCAGAGAGGTGAGATTTCACAAGTATTTGACACGTTTTAACTGGGCAAAAGGGAAAGTTTCTGGTCTTCAGTGAGCTGCAGTGAATGAGGAGATTGGAATGACCAGAAATAGCCTCTGTCCCTCTGATATCTTTAATTAGCTCTACCCATTTATTTTTTCCCCTCTCTCAAACGAATCAAAAGCTAATTAATGTCCCTCCCTAGCTGCAGTGTCAGAGCCAGCACAGCCATCCCCTCCTGGCCATCAGATCCCCCAGGTTGCAGCTATTTTTGCCTTTTCTTTCCCCTTTCCATCGCACCCCTGAGTCCTTGTTTTACACCTGCCTCCTGTCCCCCTGTGACTGCCAGAACCTGCCTCCAGCCTCTCTCCAGACTCCCTGATCAGGGATCAATCCTTGCCACCCCAGCCCCAGCATCTGAGCACAAACTGATTTCTCAGGAAGGTTCTGAAACACCAAACACTCCTATGCCAAGCACTATGAAACACCAAATAAATGTGGAGTAACAAAGTTCTCTATTGGTTAGACACATTGCTACTTCTGCTTTGTTTGCTGATGTTTTTTCCCCTCCACAGTAAAAAAATTTCCTGTCATTTCTTGATAAAGAGCCCAAGTGTTTTTTTTCTTCCATTATGTCTTTCATATTCTCATGTGTAACTGATTAAACTATCCAGTGACATTTTTCTTTAAGCTCTATCAGAATAAATGTACCAAAAGGAAATTAGCAACAAAAATGAGAAAAGCCAACACCCTCTCTGTATGCAAATTTCTTCTCTTAAACACAAAAAATGAGACCATGGGAATCCTATTTCACTGAGAAATTAACAAAAGGTCAGAAAGCTTGATCTTTGTCACTGGTGTACTCTGTCTGAAAGCTGAACTGCCATTTAAATATTTATAAGGGAGAGCTGTAATTGCAGGTTGAGAGCTGTGAGAGAGCTCTGTGTGCACAAGAGGAAACTGAAAATATTCATGGCATGGGAAATGTCCCACCGAAGGAAAGTTTGGGTGAAGGAAAGGAGTACTAACCTGGCATTTTAGCTATTTCTGAATCCAGACACATAAAGAAGTGTCCTAAAACCTTTTATTTTGGGGGTCTGTTACGGGACACAGACACAGAAGAGAAATTCAGACTTTACCAGCCACTGAAAACTGATGAAAAAAGTGGTTCCAAGCGATGACAGGACCACAAGCAGTAGATGGAACCACGTTTCTTTCTTATGAAATTAAAAAAAAGGGAGGAGAAGCAGCTGCACACACGTCAAAGTGGAGAGAGCAAAGAGAGATGTTCAGACCCTGCTGCATCCATTAACTGGGCTCACCACCAGAAACAGAGCCCTCTCCCAGCAGAGTCAGGGTTCCTGCTACAAAATCCTCCTGCCTGCCTGACTGGAGTTTAATTAAACTCAACTTATTTGTCCCTCTAGCTTGATATCCAGTTTACTGAAGTTTCTGTTCAAGTTATTCTACCTGGCACCACAGGAAGGAGAGGGAAGCTCAGAGGATTCCCAGCCAGTTCTTCCTCCACAAACCCCAGATAACACAAGTGGTCCCCTCTGCATCCTTCCCCTGTGCCCCCCTCAAGCCCAAATGTGCTTCCCCCACACAGGGAATGTTCCCATTTTGGCCACTCAGTGAATTCCCTTCCAGCCACAGGAAACCCGGCCCAGAACTGCTCCAAAAAAGAGTCTCTGCAAGCCACAGCAACCAAAGGGCAGCACAGCAAATGCTCACACAGGTGAGAGCGTATTTCTAGAGAAAAATGCTTAAAGAACTACCCTGCAATGAACTGGATGCTTGAAAGGGAAGTGATTGCAAGATAAATAAAATCTAAACTCTATCAAAAATACACCCAGTCAGCTGGACAGGAATTCTTCTTGACCATCTGAGGAGAATGAGTATTTGGCTTTCCAGAAAGGAGAACAATCTGCAGGGTCCCCACCTAATTCTCCCCATGATACTGGAAGTTTTGACAGCAAGCTGTCCTTCAAGTGGGCTCCAAAAGAAAGAACCACAGCTTCTTGTTAGATCATTTTTTGGAAGCCTGTAACAAAACATGCTCGTTGGTTAGACAAGGCAACATCCCAAAATACTCCACTGATGACACCTGGTGGAGTTGCACAGTGTTTTCTGTCAGCTTTCTGAACACATTTCAGGCTGCAGCAACCAGGGTATCAAACTCTAGGACAGGGGTGATGTGAGGATCTCCACTGCACACTGAACTCACTCTGCAATCTTTCATTCCGTTCTGCACTCGTGGCATCTCAAAGGAAGATGTTTTCGTTCTGTAGAAATCAGCACTTCTTGACAGAGAGGCAAAAGAGCAAACATAAATTAGAGAACAGGGTTAGGAAGATGCAGGGCATCCTTACCAAGTCTTGGATTCAGAGTAAACAATCTTAAATGTACAACCCATGAGCAAGGGCATCAAAAAGTGACAAGAGCTCACATTTCACTAATATGGGCAGTGTCAGGAGGACAAAAATGGAGGTAAGTATTTATTAATGAGTTCACATAAGTTTGTTTGTTCGTTTTTGTGAGGAGATTGCTTAAGAAAAGCATTGCAGTGCACAGTTCCTGAGCCCCTCTTGTTCAGAAAGTCTCCTCAGCAGCAAACTGTTGAAGACTGGAGGAACATGAACACCAAAGGTAACTCTGCATTTGCCTTGCCCTTACTTCTGTCCCAGCAGACTGCTGATCACTGACTGAACTAAGTGCACTTTTACTCTGAATTCATTTGATGTTTTTAAAATTAAGCTGTACCATGTTCCTTACATTCCCACACCCATCCCTGCCAGCTGTGCCATGAGTGAGCTTCAAACCCCAGGCGTATCTGAACACCCGTTATTCTACTCAGAGTTTTTGTATTCTGGTCAGTGTTTCTGTTCCAGTTTGGGGGCTGTGGAGCATTTAAAGATTGCCATGTCCCTGCCTGGAACATCCATTCAGAGCATGTCCATGTAAAGACATTATTAAACCTTCAGTTGCAGAGTACATCTCAAAACTCGGTGTTTTAGACTTGCCCAAGTTCTGCCATCCTGAAGGAAACCCTCATGGCGTGGTGGGAAGAGCCACATGAAAGAAATGAGTGGTGAGGTGCCACTGCCCTCTCCTGGGTGAGGTGGAATGGGACAGACACTGGTGCTTCCTCCTGCTCTGCATCAGCAGGAAACTGCCAACTACAGCTCCTCATTTTTATTTCCAAGGTGGCGTTCTTGAATTTTATTTCTGTGCTTGCCATGCAGTAAAGATGTGCAGGACAGTAACCACCACAAAAGAGCTGAGTGACAACTGGTGGCAGAAAGTTCAGAAAAACCTGAACTTTCCAAGAAGTTGACAACTTGAACCTGTTGATTTCAGCTACAATAAAACCCCTTCTTCCTTCTGAAACTGAGCTCTGGTAACAGACAAAAATCTCTACCTTGAAATGCAGCCACAGACACATTTTCTGGCCTGGATGTGGAAGGCTCTTGCCTTTAATAATCTTGCTTCCTCTACTCGTTTGGGCTGCCAATGAAACCAAACTACTCTGGGGGCTGTCAGCTCTTCCATAGGGCCAAGAATAAACGAGTAAGATGTTTGTGACCAGACAAAAAAAATCCTTGTATCTCTGTCCAAATACCCCTCCAACATCAGCCAGACTGAACAATTCCCACCACAACAGCAAAGAGGAAACACTGCTGAAAACGCTGAGTTCAGCTTGTGGCTAATTACACAGATGTGAATGGTGAGCTTGATTGTGAAGGGGAAGATTGTTCATTAGATTTTTTAATAAATAAATTTAAAAATTAGAGCTCCCTTGTCACTTGCAGCTCAAAGTAAGAAAGAACAATGGGCAGTGCTGGAGGCTATCCAGGCATGCAGTCCCAGCCCTGGAACAGAAACACCCACAGTGATATCACCAGAATGATAAAATGAATGCAGACAGTTGGCAAGGAAAAAAACCCTGATAAGCAATAAAATGCTCACACCAACCAATGGAAAAAACTGCAGAAAAACTATTATTTACTTTGATGTGGTAAGTGAACTACATGGCAAAGTGAACTACTTCCTTCCAAATGAAGGAACAAAAATCAGCTAAGGACTGGGCTTTTCTTTTTTCCTTTTTTTAAATTTGAACAATAAAATCTTCAGCAACTGTATTAAACTATAAACTATTAAACTGCTTTTCCACAGTTTTCCACACGTTTTTCCATCTGAGATCACCGTGGCTCTGTGCTCCCTCTTTTTGAAGCAGACATTCTGTAACCTTCTGAGGACACCAACCCTTCCTCCATCAAATGAAACTCTTCACAAAATCCAGCACTGGTGGGAGCTCTGCTGAGCAAACTCCTGTTTGCAAAAGCCTCTTCTCCCTTCTCACATCCTGGCCTTAATTTTCCTCTTTTATGCAGTCGATATCACATTGATTTGCCCTTTCAGTTTAAAAATTTCTCAATCACTCTGATTTTCATAATGGCTCTTGCTTTAGCTGACACCAATTCTCCAAAGCACTGCAGTCTTGAGGGTTCCCATATTTTTAGCTACTGTGCCAAATTGCTCTGAATTTAATTAGTTAAACACCTGACTGCAGAAATCTATCCTAAATTCAATGTGAGAGTCTGCTGTCAAAGTTTTTATGATAAATTCAAAGCAACTCTGGTACCTTCTGGGCAGGAAGTTCTGATGCAAGTGACTCATGGTGCTGTGTTACATCTAAAAACCACTTCTAGCTGTAAGTCTCAAAAAGCAGAGTATCACAGAACGTGTCAATAAATCCTGTGGCCAGAGCAAGAAACGTGATTCTTGGGGAAAATACAAATCTGGCTGTCTAGATGGAATAATTGCTTTATTTATTACTCTTTAACACTGATATAAAATTTACAAGGATAAACTAAGATAAAGAGGCAAGAGACATGTCTATATTACTTTCTTTCGTGAAGTATCAAATAATTTACCTAATTTACAAAGTAGAAAAAGGTTTTTGAGCATGAGGCTGGCTGATTTCTCCATTTTGTTCATGCTGCAGTTACGGGCACCCTTTGTGCACTGGAAACCTGGGGAAGGAAATCCCCCCTGTGCCAAATGAGCACAGAACCCTTCTCCACAGACGAGAGGGAGCTTTGCCTTAACCCTCATCTCAAACCTGGACAAATCTCCTGACTAAGAAAAAAAAGTCTTCATGAGCACCAGATATCCACTAACGTTGAATCTTCCAGAATATTCTCTTTAACAGTAAAATTCACAACATCTCATCTGTTAACAGAGACTTCACATTGAGGTTTCACAGAAGTACAAAGGATGTCCACATGACAAAGCTGTCACAGCTCATCCCCGTTCAGCAAAGCTTTTGTAACTCAATTTTTAGCACCGTGGATGAACAAGCCCCTGTATCCCTCTGCAGGAGCCACACACCAGCAAATATAATACCTCTCTTTTCCACGGGGCTGTTGATTTTTATTTAAATGAATCATGTATCAGCCAGACCAATTTTTCTTTCATTTCACACATATAACTAATATATTTCTTACTGGCATTATCCCTGAGTGATATTACCACAAGTCTAAGGAGAATCGGGCCTTTAAGTCCTAAGTATTATCAACATAAAATGTAAATCCTTTAAAAAGGATTTGAGGTGGCTTTTTATGAGAAAATGACAGTCAGGAAAACGTCTGACTGCCTCTGACATAAACAACAGGACAAGAGCTGAAGATTCATCTCTTGAAGAAATCTGAAACCCAAAGTGAAGCCAGAACTCATCTGGTAAGAGCTGGTATCTCCCAAGAGCCAAACCATCCCACTTTGGCAGTACCAAAAGCATCATTTTGGCAGAAACAGAATCTCCCCTCACGAGGCAAAGAGCATCTTGACCCTGTCTTGCAAAGCCCACGATGTCCCCATCCTCTCCCAGGGCAGCACTTGGCACAGTGCTGTGGCAAAGAGCAGAGCTGCCTCTAACTCCGTGACCAGCCACCATCAGGGCTCTGCTGATAACTGTAAATGATGTCATGACCAAGTTTAAATCTATCTGCCAAAACAGAAATTGAACCTGCAGAGAGAGAGCTTTTTTTTTTTCCAGTGCAAGCCTTTGCCATAAGCCCTGCTGGATCTGTGCCTACATAGGCAGCCAAAAACATTAGCAAACAGAGCAGCCCTAGAGCACGGCCACCTGAGCACTGCAGGCCTTCCCCTGCCTTCCAAAATCACTGCAGTCCACAGCTTTAGCTCTACAGGTGAGAATCTGTCAGCCTGGCCAGGCACTAATGGGCTCATCAAAAGAGATTCTCAGCCTGTGGAGTACAAAATCAGGCAGAGATGTGTCCTGACTCTTCAGGTCCAAGCCACTCCTCAGTAAAAACAACACATGATTTGGGATCATCCCTATGGAAATTATAAATGATGCATCAACATTTATTAGCATCAAACATTTTTCAAAATGTACCCCAGTTACTGAGATTAAAGATGCTTATTATTAAAAATTAATCACATTTATTATACAAAATCTAAAATATAGATCTCCATGGGATTATTTTGTTTATCATTAGAGGTATATAAACACCTACACTTGACTCGTCTGGGCCCTCCTACAGTCAATGAAGAAATGGGCACTTTAAGATGTAATTTATATCCACTCTAAGACAGGTACTAAAAATAGAAAGCTTTCCTTCTCCATCGGATTTTTATAACTTATTGCTGCCTGAGCATTAGTCACTCCTCATGGATTCTGTGATGGAGCTAAAACTGGCCCTTTCTGGCCAGATTAACAGCAGATTTACCTTGACTTCCCACTTGCTTTTCTTATGAGTCATTTAAAGCTCACCTGGACCCCCACACATCTGTGCTTACACCTTCATTCCATGTGGAACTGTGCCTGGAATAGCTGCTGCCACCTGCCCTTCTCCAGGGGAGCTCTTGGAATAAAGGCAAGTTAAATAACTATATTATCACAGGTCCAGAATTAAGCCCAGGAAGTGAGAATCAATTTACTTTGACTTTCCTATTAAGTTATATGAAGATTAGTTAAAGGATTTTCTTTTTCTCCGGCCTCCATCTGCATCCTGTATAAGTGAAAGGGTAGAATTGATGATATGCAAGTCACATCTATCTTCCTCTTTGATCCAGTTAATGAAACTGAGATTTGTTGCAATTTCCTGCTTTCCATCGTTTGAGGAATGTGGTTACTTTGAAGATTCCTTGAAGCTTACAGTATTTTTCCTTCTAACTAAATTCTATTTCTCCTGGATATCTTATTTCTTTATCACTGCCAGTATAAGTTGTTAATGTACATCTGTCTAAAGCATTCTAGACTGACTGAGCTCCACAAACTTAAATTTTGACTTGAATTGATATAAAAACTTTTCTAGAAAATGTTTTTTGCTTTTTCTCTCTCTCCCTCACACACGAATCATGTATTTCTAACTGCCGGTGCAAGCACTGGAGCAGCATTTAAATGATGGGATCAAATATGCTGAAATGGATGAAAAGGTGTCTTCATGGAGTTCATGGCTCAGCTGGTACCAGGTCAGCACTGAGGGGGCTCAGGACAAGACCCCTTCTCTGCCAGAATATGGAACCCACAGTTATGCCATGACTGTAGACTTGCACGGAAAGAGGAAAATTCTCCTCCCTAAGAGTGACAAGAGCACGAAGAGGAGAGGCCAAAGCCCGAGGCTGCCACTGACCGATGCCCAATCCATGCAATTCCTGAGCAAAAGCTTTCCTGGGCAGCACATTCCCATCGCCTTTTGGCCCAAGGACCCTCCTCTGGGACACGCTCCCACCCGTGGGACACTCCTGACGCAGGGACAGAAGCAGGGCTGGAGGGGCGGGACACAGCAGGTGACATCAGTGGGACACAGCACAGGTGGGACACAGCAGGTGACATTGGTGGATCACAGCAGGTGACACGGGTGTGACACAGCAGGTGACATCAGTGGGACACAGCAGGTGACACGGGTGGGACACAGCAGGTGACATGGGTGGGACACAGAAGGTGACATCAGTGGAACACAGAAGGTGACATCAGTGGGACACAGCACAGGTGGAACAGAGCAGGGGTGGGACACAGCAGGTGACATTGGTGGATCACAGCAGGCGACACAGGTGGGACACAGCAGGGGACATGGGTGGGACACAGCAGGTGACATCAGTGGGACACAGCAGGTGACACGGGTGGGACACAGCAGGTGACATGGGTGGGACACAGAAGGTGACATCAGTGGAACACAGAAGGTGACATCAGTGGGACACAGCACAGGTGGAACAGAGCAGGGGTGGGACACAGCAGGTGACATTGGTGGATCACAGCAGGCGACACAGGTGGGACACAGCAGGGGACATGGGTGGGACACAGCAGGTGACATCAGTGGGACACAGCAGGTGACACGGGTGGGACACAGCAGGTGACATGGGTGGGACACAGAAGGTGACATCAGTGGAACACAGAAGGTGACATCAGTGGGACACAGCACAGGTGGAACAGAGCAGGGGTGGGACACAGCAGGTGACATTGGTGGATCACAGCAGGCGACACAGGTGGGACACAGCAGGTGACATCAGTGGGACACAGCAGGTGACATCAGTGGGACACAGCACAGGTGGGACACAGCAGGTGACATGGGTGGATCACAGCAGGTGACATCAGTGGGACACAGCACAGGTGGGACACAGCAGGTGACATTGGTGGATCACAGCAGGTGACACGGGTGTGACACAGCAGGGGTGTGACACAGCTGTGCAAACAGCCCAGCCCAGCACAGCCAGGGCTGGGAGAAGGAAGGGAGGGATGGATGGAGGCTGAGGCAGGCTGTGGAAGCCTCTCCCTTGTGCTGGATTTGGGCAGTCTGCAGCGAGGCCGAGCAGCCCCACGTGGGCAGAGCTCTGCTGTGCTCGGGGAGCTGCTGCTGAACCCTCCCTGGACAGGGAGAACAACACCCAGAACAACACCCCGAGGGAGATGGTCACAGGCTGTACACAGCCACCCTGGAGGTTATTTCCCAACCCAAACGATCCTCTGATTCCAGGACTCTGTTCCCACAGTCCCATCTTTTCGGTGACCTCCCACCTCGCACAGAGCAAACCAGGGCACATTCTATTCCAGTTCTGCAGGAAAGCTGCTAGCACAAATATTGAAATACATCGTTCCAATTAAAAATAAACAACAAAACCCCACACCACCACATCTCCTGAAAGCCTTTACCTTGCACATTCTGCTGGCAAGCTTAGATAAGCACACTAGAGGGAAACTAAGAAAGCTCCAGACGGGAAAGGTTAATATTGCTGTGGTATGGCTTGGTTTTGCACAGTGATTAGGCTCCCTGCCAGCCTGATTCCTTCAATGTTTTAACTATCTGCAGCTGAGTGATTACATTAATAAACTTCCAGTGCAGACAGCATGCTAAATTCTAGCCACTGTTCATGTAGAAAGAGAATGGATGTCTTTAAATACACTTTCTCTTCTAAATTCTAGGAAAAAAAAAGCAAACCCTGGCCTGATTTTCCCAGAAAGAGCCCTTCCTTAGAAACCTCCAGCAACCTCTTGATTCTCAGCAGGATTTTTAGGACCAGGAGAATTCCCTTGCAGCTCAAGAAAGAATTTTTTCTTTATTTTGAAGGTTGTAGCAGCAGATCTAACGTTCCTCTCCATCACCCATCACAGGTCTGCACAACTCAGATCCCAGTCATAACATCCCTAGAAATTACAGCCTGGAGACCTTAAGGTCAAAGGCATTCACCTGTACAATCTGGGCTGAGAGAATAAATCATCAGCAATGATTTATAACCAGAGAGGAATTCAGCTCACCGTAGGTAAGACCAGAAATCTTCAGGTCAGGTTCAACACAAACACAACCCTGAGAGCTCAGACTGGGCCACACAAAATCCCGAGTGGGTCTCACAAACAAATTATCAAGTGAGGATGGGGAGCGAGTGAATCCTGTTATGTAACAAGCAAATCAGAGTATCTATCTGCACATTTGGATAACAGAATGTCTGCTGGCAGCACACAGGGAGAGTCTGAAGCCAGGTGTTACAGCCACGGTGTTGTTGTTTCCCCCACAGACCTGAGCCAGCCCAGGGAACGCCTCTCTCAGCAGTGGGAATAAATGCACTTTGCTTTTCTGCAGCAGAACATCCCTGCTCACCCTGAACCTTGGCTGGTGCCTCCACTGCATCCGGGCAGGAGACAGAAGGAGTATTTGCAATGAGCCAGGTGCCCTCCTGTAGGGAACCACAGCACCTCTCAGAGCACTCAAGGAAAGGACTGGAGTCTTCTCCAAAACGTTGTTCCATCTCTTCACTCGCCAGTACACAACTCATGGATTTTTTTTTTTTTGGTCGTTAATTTATTTTTAATTTATGCATCAGGAAATGACTGAAAATGTTTCATGTACGTTGTACAGAAACCTCCACATCTCGTGCTAAGTTCACTCGGTGGAGCAGAGCTGAGGTGTGGGCAGAACATCCACTTTCCATCCCAGCTCTGTCACTGACTCACTGCAGGAATTTGGTGAAATCATGTGTCCTTCTGAACAAAATGGGGATAATAATCATTCTTACCCAGGAGATGTGCACTGAGACTTTGTTAATTAACGTCTGTAAGGACTTTGAAATCCCAAGATGAAAGACAAAGTGCATCATATGAATCCATGAAACATAAAGTATTGTATCTATGGAATAATGCATTTAACACTTCTTTAATGCATTTAACACTTCTTAACCATTAATCCTGTGCTTGAAGAAGGCAAACTGCTGCCATTCTATTCGAAACAGACTTGCATATAGAGAGCCAGGAGCCAATAAAAGCTACAGACTCGGTGCCTCCAAACCTTCCTTCACCTCACTGAGGAGGAATTCATTTCACCACCTCCAGTTTCAAACACAATCGCCTGGAGACAAATATTCAGGTTGTGTACAAAACAACTCCGTGACTAAGAAAACAAATAATCCTGGTTTGTGTGTGTTTGATCATCTGCAACCTGATCTTCAGGGGGCTCCAGCAGAACTGCTCTGGAACCCTTCTAAAGGCTGGAAATGGACAGGGCAGCAGGAATCCACAATCCTCAGTCCAGGCAACAAACACAAATCTAAACAAATACAAAATATTGGCAAAATGTAGATCATCTTTAACAGGGGGAGTTTACTCTAAGTGTAGCCATTTATTAGCATGACTTTCTCTTCTACCTTTATGGAAAAAAATTGAATACCTGTTAATAATTCATTCTACCTGAAGCACAGGCATGAGGGACTGAGCAGATATTCCTGAGACAGTACAAGTAACAACACAATGTGTTTGGCCCCATGGGAATAACAATTCGAAATAAAATTTTGCTTTTCCCAATAATACCTTTGGGAAAAACCTAAAAATGAATAGCAGAACTATTCACAATAACCAAATATTATGGCCGTGAGAGATTAGGAGAAACCTTGGGCTTCGAGAGCAGACACACCTTTTAGTTAGGAACTCTGAATTGAAAAATATTCAGTCACCTACACTGAGAAAAGTACCAGAGGAACCACATAAAGACTGCAAAAGTAAAAGGGGTTTTTTTCCATAAATAACATTCATGTAGCACTTGGAAGAATGGGTTCATTGAGAATTACTGAATTCAGACAGAGAACAAGTCCAGGAAGCACTAAGATGAGGTGAAAACTAAAGCTGGGTTAAACCTCAGCCAGACAGATGCTGTGGAAAAGTGACACTGAAGATGAGCAGCTTTATGGCATTCCTGAGCACTTCCATCCCCTTGGCAATCTCTGGGTGTTTGAACTGGAGCACTCAGCACTGAGTCTATGCCTGAGTCAGAATTAGTGATGAAATCAGACCTATCTTGTCATTTTGTCACTATTAGACAACAAAGAATAAGCTCTTTTAGTGTTTCATAACATAAGCTCCCCAAATTCCTGGTTTATTCACATGGCCCTTTCTTCTGGCTTGTTCCAGTTCCAACTCATCCTTCCTGAACGTAAATCCTACACTGACACAAAAAGGCAAAGCTTTAAGATGTGTTTTAAGTATTCTACGCTCTTTGTAAATGGTTTTAATTCTTCATGATGGAAATAATGTGGCTTGTTTCTCACCCTGCTCTCCCACCCTTCCAAAAGTGTCCGGTCATTTTATTGACATGAAACACAGAGTGGGATATTTTGATATTCCCCCTGAAGTATTTACTCCATGTTTTTGTTATTTATGTAATAGTGGTCTATTATCAATTCAACAGTGATGGATAGTGACAGTTAAACATTCCTGTGGGACTCCACAGCCCTTCATCCCCAAAGCAGGTTTGATGGAACTATAAAAATCCAAAGGTATTTTTTCCCATGCACATGCAACTGGATTGCAGCTCATGCACATGAGAAGATTTACCATTTATGTGAGTAAGATCCTTTGCACCAACCCATTATGAAAGAAACCCGTTTCAGCCCTGAAGTTATTCCAATCAATTAGAAATTCTGATAATAGGAATGGCATGGACCCTTAAAAGCACTGCAGCTCACAGGCATGCATTATTCCTCCTAGTTAATGCCAGCAATTATACTTTTAATGAATGTTGCAGAGAACAAAAACCAGATAAATAGTGCTACATGCCTCAAATCTGCATTTTTCTAAGAGCTGTGATTGCTGTGAAAATTCTGTGCTCTTGGCAATTGTTACACACCACAAACAAAATATCATTTTTACCCTCAAGGCAGATTTGGTGTCAAGGACAGTCCCTTTCTGCTTACTTGTGAGTTTTAGTTTGAAGGGGAGTAGCCCACAAATGACAAGCTTGTGAAAAGCTAAATTGTGATATATTACTGAGGACAAAGCCAGTACCAAAGATGAGGAATTAGGGAGGATCCTGTCACTCACCAGTATTTAAAGGAGAGTGTTTCTGAGCCCTGTATTAGATCAGCCAGCTCTCACAAATTCCAAAGGGTTATGAGATGCAAGTCTAGACAAACAGCAGAATCCCTTTATAGATGGAAAATAAACAGATGCTACCTTTTAGTTCTTTGTTTTCCACTCCCCCTTCTCACTGGGTGTTTTTTAAGCCTCTCCACTTCTTCCCTCCTCATTCAGCAGCCTGGGAAATCCCACAGGATCTGATCTAACTTGTACAAAGGACCAGCACAGAGAGCTAAAGAGGCTGGTAAAGCCCAAAAAGAACACCACTGCAAGTGAACACTTCACTCCAGACACCTTTCCTGGTGTACAAAAGACCTTTTTTCAGACAATAATTTCCAATTCACTACAGCCAGTTCCATCCACACATTACAGTGGATAACCCAGTTGCATTAGGGAAAAATTCCTGTTACTTAGTTACAGGAAATAGGAGCTAGAAAACATCCTTCTCAATAGCAGCATGGGCCCTTGAATGCTATTAAATAAAATTATATCGAAAAATATGGTTTGACTAAGTGTTCTGGTAATTTTTTATGGAACAGACTAAATTTTAGTTACACAAACCACAGCGTGGCAAGAGAGGGGGAAGACAACACATCTGAAAGTGGCTAAGATGGGGTTAGGAGGAAGGAGAAGCTTTTTCCTTTGTGCTCCCTCAGTTGCTGCATCACTGCTGTGCCCAGCTGGGATTCTGGACCAAAAAGCTGCTGAGGAGGGCTCAGTGAGCTGATGCTCAGGGCCTGGCCAGGAGCTCTTCCTGCAGAGCGGGGCTAGGAAATGCTCCAGGTGTTCAGTGTCACTCTCAGTGCCACACACTTGTGGCACCAACACGGACAGTTATGTTTACTGAAATGCGGATGTTTGTTTATTTACACAACACAAATATTATGCTTTCAGTATTGTTCACTGCTTTCTGCTCAGAGCAATTCTCCCACAAAGAATCAATGAAACCACCTGACCAGCACAGACTCAGTGTCACACACACTCAGTGGTGTCAGAGGTTCAGTGGCCTCATTCACTGTTTGATTCTTTGAGTTCTCATCGCCATAGACAGCTTGTCTTCCTCTCTTGTTCTCTTTTCTAAATTGTTCTTATTTTAAGACAAGAAAAAATTGTGCATTTACAAAACTTGTTTCATTAGGTTATAAAAATATCAGCAGCCTGAAGCTTTATATACTTCATTTCCTTCTAACAGTACTTACAGAAATTAAACAGAAATTTTTCAAAAGGGAAGTTAGGCTGCAAGCTGAGCATAAGGTTTAGGGTTTATGATAATGAGTAACTATCAATATCAAAGATGGCAAAACCCTCACTTGCATCAAACAGCTGGGATCAATATCTACAAAGAAGTCACTGAGCAGGGCTGCTTTACTCTGGCTGCAAGAGGAACTTCACCTTCTGGAACCATGAGGAAAAGCTGTGACCTCCCATCACTGACAGAATGGAGCTGGAGCTCACTTGAGCCATCAGAGCTGTGACAGTGGCTGTGACGCGAGGGACCGACCCTTCCTTCCATCTCCAACCCTTCCTTCCAGCTCCAACCCTTCCTTCCACCTCCAACCCTTCCTTCCATCTCCAACCCTTCCTTCCAACTCCAACCCTTCCTTCCATCTCCAACCCTTCCTTCCATCTCCAACCCTTCCTTCCATCTCCAACCCTTCCTTCCATCTCCAACCCTTCCTTCCATCTCCAACCCTTCCTTCCATCTCCAACCCTTCCTTCCATCTCCAACCCTTCCTTCCATCTCCAACCCTTCCTTCCATCTCCAACCCTTCCTTCCATCTCCAACCCTTCCTTCCATCTCCAACCCTTCCTTCCATCTCCAACCCTTCCTTCCATCTCCAACCCTTCCTTCCATCTCCAACCCTTCCTTCCATCTCCAACCCTTCCTTCCATCTCCAACCCTTCCTTCCATCTCCAACCCTTCCTTCCATCTCCAACCCTTCCTTCCATCTCCAACCCTTCCTTCCATCTCCAACCCTTCCTTCCATCTCCAACCCTTCCTTCCATCTCCAACCCTTCCTTCCATCTCCAACCCTTCCTTCCATCTCCAACCCTTCCTTCCATCTCCAACCCTTCCATCTCCAACCCTTCCTTCCATCTCCAACCCCTCCTTCCATCTCCAGCCCTTCCTTCCAGCTCCAACCCTTCCTTCCAGCTCCAACCCTTCCTTCCAACTCCAACCCTTCCTTCCATCTCCAACCCTTCCTTCCATCTCCAACCCTTCTTCCATCTCCAATCCCTCCTTCCAACTCCAACCCTTCCTTCCAACTCCAACCCTTCCTTCCATCTCCAACCCTTCCTTCCAGCTCCCCTCTCCCTTATCAACAGGGCCAGTGCAGAACATTACTCTGAACTTTATAAAATCCACGCTGGCATTTGTGCCCTGGTGGGAATCCCCAGGAAAAGCCCAGAGGGCACAGGCAGTGCAGGTGAGACACACGTGGGTCACTGCTGGCAGTGCCACAACACATCTGCTGCAAGTCCTTCCAAACTTTCACTCCTTCACTCCTGGCATCCGAAGCAATCCAGGCTGCACTTGCCATGGTGACAGCTCTCTTGTCACCCTGTGACTGTGCAGCACATCAAGAGCTGCACATCCCGAGGAGCTCGTCCCTGCCGTGATTAACCTCAATGGCAGGTTTCCTTTTAACACAAAAACATCAGCGGTACCCACCTGCCCTACCAAAGAAACCCCATAAAACTGCTTTACAGTGGCCTCTTTGTGCTGATTCTGACTCATCCAGGAGCCACCAACGATGGCAACACAGCAGCATTAACTGTACTTAATCTTCAAATAAACCACAGTTACTAAAATCACAGGGAGTGTATGGTAAATACATTTATATAGAAGATTTAAGACTGTTGAGCAGAGAGACATTTATAGTTCCAGTATACCCAGTAGGTGAACAGGCAGCCCTTAGAATACACAAACTGACTGTAGCCACCATGATTTATGATAGTAGTAATTTTTTTAAAGATTAATACATTTGCAAACTCATTACTATGAGTAGCACACAGCCAGTTAATTTAAAATGAAATAAAAAAAGAGTCTGGTTTGAGAGGATCAATACTTCTGCATCCTCCTTTCTTATACAACATTTAATTAAGCAATACAATGGATAAATGCTAGACCAGGTTCTGCAAACAACATCCGTGGATTTCCATTGACCCTGCTGAATGATCTTGGGCAAATAAACCTGAAGCACATTGAAAATTTCTCACCTGCAAAATGGACAGAATGATATCAACCATCATTCTTGAACACTCAGTAAAGTGCTTCAATAGCACTGAAAAGTGCTATTGCAGACTAAGGGCTACTCCAGACAAAATGCAGGTTCACACAATTAGATTTCAATATGAGATTATAAACTTGTAATTCTGACATCCTTTAAAAAAAACCCCCAACACCCAAAATTTCATCCAGTTCTTCCTCGTTTCTAACTACAACTTTCACTGCAAGACCACAGCAGCTCATTGCCACGGAGCCTTCCCAGCAGATAAAGGAAGCGAGGCAGAAGGATCTGCTGTGGCTTATCAGAGAACACACATCAGAGCCACGGACAGGACCCAGCCTCCAAGGCCATGTCCTGGCCAGGAAACCAAAATGAGACTGACTTCCTTCAGGGCCAGAGCTGGTCCATCCACAACGGAGTGCTGAAGCTGCACTGGGTAGTGTATAAATATGTTTAAATATGTATAAATGTGTATAAAGGTCTATAAATGTCTATATGTCTATGTCTATAAATGTGTTTTGTGCAACAAGAGTGTGAAACTGTACGTGCAGTATGACCAAAAGATGTTTCTGGCTCGGAGAAAGGAAGAAGAGCTCAGTCTGTGAGTGGACACGTTGCTGTCATTTACAGAAGTGCTCCTTTAGCAAACCAGAGCCTAATGAATTATCAAGCATTAAAAATTGATCATCCCTACACAGCATTTTTTAAACTTCTGTATTGATTCATGTTTTCATTTTGCATAATGCACCAGAGCCCAATTAAGATCCGTGGGAGGTGAAGGGGTGGGGGGACAAACTGAGAGGTTTTCTGCGCTTGTTCTGGGCTCTGGTCACTTCAAAACTGGGATGAGCAAAGCTCTCAGGAGAGCAGAAGGGCCCCTAGCATCCTGCATTTAATATTCATTTGATCATTACCTGGCATGCCAGAGTGTTTAAACCCAACCCCTCCCCTGCTCTGCCCTGCAGGAAAGGCAGCCAGAGCCGACTGCAAAGCATCTCAGCAGAGTAAGACAATTGACCTGACAACCGAGGGCACAAATCTTGTGCCAGAACAAACCATCCACAAGATTTCTACAGTCACTGTACATAAAAAACCCGATCAGACTGTTGGCTTCAGACAGAGCCTTATGTCAGGCCCAGTATGACACAAGCACATTTTCCCAAACTACTTAAAGGTTATGTAATGGAGATCTGCAGAGCATTAGCAGTCACATGACACGTCCCACTAAGATTTCAAACTGCCACCTACAAAATTTAATTAGCAAGCGGTAAACAAGCGAGAAGGGAAGAAATACACCCCTGGAGCTGCCAGGGAACAGTCCTGAGGTTCTCAGCTCTGTGCAGGATTGGGGGGCAGGGAAGTGGGGAGAACAGAAAGTCAGACTTAACAAATGGTGAGTGTCACAGAGGAGGGGAAGGCAGCAAACAGGGGCCAGATTCATCCCTGTGGTGCTGGTTACAGGGACAGCTGTGAGCTCCATCCTGCTGCATTCCATCAGCCCCATCCATCTGCAGGCAGGGTTTGGCACCAGCACGCTGCCAGGGACACTGTGCTGTGCTACCCCTCTGGCTGGGAACTGGCACAGAGCTGCAAAAGTCATCACCGATTAACACCAGAGACCATTCATAAGTGAGAGGGGCAGGGTACCCACTACAGATGCACTTCCCACACCACTGAAAAGGCACCACGATACTCCATACTGAGGTAACAAAGAGCATTTTTTCCGCTCTAGAAGAAGGAGGTACAGAAATATTCAGCAGGAGCTGAAAAGGTAAAATCCCAGAATAAATTCCTTGTTCTGGAAGAATTTAGCCTTGATTTAGGATTTTTCTAAGCCAAACCTAAACAAGTTAACCTGCCTCAAGAAAGACTTATTTTCCTTTCAAAGTTGGTAAGAGGGGGTTTTATTGTAATTTTTCCGTCACACATCCAGTGTAAAAACTTAATGAGGCTGTCTATAAAAATGATTGATGCTCCTCAGTGAAAGAAAATAAATCAGTCTAGTCCTAGGGGAGGTGGAGCATGAAAGGAAAGGGGTGCACGTGATGGCTGCCCACCAGCTCAGCGTGCTCACATCCAGCCTTGAGGAAGAGGAGCTTGCTGCAGGATGATGTTTAAGGGAAAATGGAAGATGCTTTCTAATTGTCATTAGATGAGAGCAGGGAGGAGAATCTGTGCCATGCTGTTCCATTCCCAGTGCCTGCCTCTTGACTGCTCACAGGAGCACCCCTCACTGCTGCTGCCTGCTGACCAGCAAGCACTGGGCACAGCAATACTCACTGCTCTGGAAATCAAGCCTGCTTGTGACAGAAAAGAGAAAACCTTATGACAATTATAAAAAAAAAAAGGCAAAAATCAAACCTATGGTCCCATTTCCTCTGTCCTGACACCTGCCCTGTAAATGTTTCTACCAAACCCCTGCCACCAGCAGGGAAATGAGGCTCTTCACTCCAAACTGAACATACCCGAGAGCACAACAGAGAGTTCAGCTAATCAAATGTTGTTCCAGAAACCTCAGAGCAGATTCAAATTCTTCTGGCACTCAGCAGTATTCTTCTATAGATCAACAACACACAATGCAGACTGTCAAGTGATTTATAAGTAGCATCTAGAAGCCTCTGTTGGGATTCAGCATCCTGATGGAGAAAACAGTATTTGGTCTGAAAATCTCATTTCCTAAGCAGATAAAATAAATAGAATGTAGTGGAAAGAGTTCATGATTATTCCCATTTACAGAAGGAGAACAGAGCCCAAGAGATACTAAATGCTTCGCTCAGGGCCATTCACAGAATCCGTGGCAGAGCTGCAAGTCCCACTCTGATTTCCTGATCAAGCACGAGCCAAAGTGTTGAGCCACAAGCCTTTAAACCACTCTGATTTCCTCACCAAAATCCCAGCCACAGGTGGCTTTAGAGCCATCATTCACAGAATGAACATGCCTCCAACACGTCATGGGACAGGATGGTTCCAGTTGGCAAAGAAGCCCTCGGTGACCACGTTCAGCCTTCATCCCCCAGCTGCTGCAGAGGACCCTGAGCTGCTCCAGGCGGTGCCACCACTGCCCCTCCCAGAGCCCCTCGAGCAAAGAAACCTGACAAGAGCCCTCTTCTCCACCCTGAGCAGACGCTGGTTTCACGGCACCATGAGGAAGCTGCGTTTCCCCAGCGCTGTGGCTACACTCCAGTTCTATTTTTAATCATGATATTGGTGTATATTTTTCAATTCTAACAGCAAATGCTGTTCTAACAGAGAAAATGCCGCTGTCAGCAATAGTTCATGACAACCCTCATCTGTGGTGGACAGGCAGCTGACAGAGAACATCAGCAGTCAGAGAGGTAATCACCAGTGGCACCAGGTGTTTTCCAGAAAAGCTGAAATAGGTTTCAGTTCCTTGGTCCTGTGCACAGAGAGCCTTTCCAAACCACGGAGAGGAGCTGTTATCTCTACAGCTTGACATTCTATCAGAACAGGATATACAGGCTGATGCTGTGAGAGGGGGAAACAAAGGATTTACACCAAATTCCAGTTTAGTCAGAACCTTTTGCTGAATAATAACCCAAAAATAAGTCCCAGGAAAAAAGTCGTGACTAACAGATATCTCAGCTGGTGTGACATATTTCGCAGCAGTGATGAGGGCCTGAAACAATTTCAGTGAAACGACAAACAGCCTTGACTGTCAAACCATGCTTCATTCAACATAAGTCCTGAAAGGACAGGACAGTGATGCATGACCAGCTGGTTTCTCATTACAGAATAAAGTCAGCGTGATTTCGGATATTTAATTTTGATCTGTGGTGGGGCATTTGACACACGAGAAGGAAACCCCCTAATACCCGAGGATACACAGTGATCACAGGCTTCTTATTTCTCTTGTGGCAGCCCAGAAGGGTTCAGACTGTGCCAGCACGAGCACTGGAGTGCTGATATATTTATTTAATGCTCAGTATCACACACCTAAACTACACAGGTTCCATACACAAGTGTGTGCACATCTAACATCTACCTAAAGCAGAGACACATTCAAGGAGAAACACAGTTTGTGTTTATGCAGAAATACACACACACAGCTTGTACAAGTATGGAACTGACCACATCTGTAGAGAGATGCTTCCGATTTCTGAGCTTGCAGCTGTCAGTAAACTAAACCAGCATTTATCAGCTATTCAGACCATTTTCATGCAGAAATCTGTGGCACTGCACTGCCCCATGTTTTGCTCCATCTCACTTTTCCTACCCCTAAAACCCACGTGCTGTTTTAGAGCTGTAACTTGGTTATAATTCTAGAAATTTCAACACATTGTCTTTCTCCAAAAGGTGCTCAGGTAGAGACAAATCTATAAAGTTGGATGTAATAACAGTGCCCCTCTGTTCCCTGCCTCTAGCATGCAGTCATGCTGGATTTTAGCAGGCTGGAACTCATTCAGGTATGGAAGTAGGGAAAATCAGGGTTGCTCTCCAGTCTGCAGACAGCATGACCACTTCACTGATTTCACTTAGAGTCGGTCTCTTCCCTATTAAAAAGAAAACAGTCTGCACAAAGCCACTGACCAGGACCATCAGATCAAAAAGGAATAACAAAAAGGCACCTAAAAAAGAGCCAACCTCCTTTAAGGTTCTAGAAGTAGCACATATGTATTTCAAAGGCTGTCTACAGTGGTGAGTCCTGGCCGATATCTGTAATATTTGATCTGAATTACCTTCTTCATTTGTCAGCTGGGCAGACTTGAAAGCCCTCCTCTAATAAAAATGTAACACCTCCTGATCAAAAAAGCCAAAATACAAAGAGACTACAGCAGCTTTCATATCAGTGCCCATATACTGCTATTTTTTATCATATTGACTTTATGGGGATGCTGTAACTTCCCCTCTACTGCTTGGTCTGTGGTTTTCTATTTCATGCTGTTGTCTTAAGGCAGCTCTTCTCTCTTGCTAAGCAATAGTCCTGATTTTTATTTGGATGGTAACAATCACAGTATTCTTCCCCTGTCACAGAATACTCGGTGCAATTCTTAATGTCACAACCAACGGCTTTGAATTTAGGTATTTCTTCAAAATATACCCAATCCCTTAAGAAGCAGACTGTATTTACCAGATGCAGTGTCAAGACTCATTAGTAAGTTATTCTGCTGAGTTATTTTATATATAACCCTGCATCACTAACTGCATTGGACAAAACAGCCCAGGCAGTGTTTTACCACTAAAATAACAGGCACCAGTAGCTTAAAAAAGAAAAACCACAGCTTTCATGTGCACTCAGATTTTCCTCAGTCACAACTGCACGAAGCCCATGTACAGCTGTAATGTCGACCATCACATCACTCTGGGAAAGACACACCTCCCCTGCCCAGCGCCACAAGCAATAGCCAGTTTTGAAAAGAGGTTAATAAAAACCCTGCAGTATCCCCTGTAACACTGAGCACAGCACACCGGTGCATGCTAATTAACTGGTATTTATGGCAATAAGCAATCATAAAATGCCATTATTCTGTTATACGTGCTCGTAGGCAGAGCAGACATCCCCCCAACGCTGTGTACAGCGCGTCCATAAATACGTGCATCTGTCTGTATCTCTCCGCAAATCTCGCCGTTCTGGGAAAAAAGGATGAGCTATTTACTTGCAATTGGTCTCGTTTAGCATGAGATGCCAGACAAATGCCACGTATTTTCACGGGCAGCGGCTCTGTGGAAGGGCAGTCACAGTGATGACTTTGCCATGACACGACAATATACATTTGCAAAGCAAACACATTCCGTGGAGATGCACCGTGCTGGGGCTGCCAGGGACAGCGACCAGCCGCTCTCATCACTAACTTTGCCCACAGACAGCACCACGGAACAGAATCGCAGCCCATCAAGCCCGCCAATATGGCTTTTATTTTACTGGAAACCCTAAAAGTGACTGGGAAATGACATCAGATTAAACATCAGCCGGAGGGAGGATGGAATAATCTAGCAAGAGTTTAATCCCTTTACCTAGCGCTCGTGCACGATGCACATTTTATTATTCAGAGCAGCACCTAGAAGCAAAGATTCGGTGAAGGGCATCGCCAAATTGCTGCAGAATAATAAAGTTTGCCTGCCTCCGATAAGAGTTACTGATGCATCGCCGCTCGCCAGAAGGGATTCTCTCCCCCCGCGCCCGCATCCCCATCCCCATCGCTCCCACCCTCGGGCCCGCAGAGCGCTGAACAGACCGGGCTATTTTTAGGGAGGGTGAAATCCCCGCGTACCTGGGCTCAGGCGCGGCCGAGGGCGAGCAGGACCATGCCGGGAGCGCGGGGCGGGCGGCGGGGCCGGCGGAGGGGCGGCAGCGGCGGCTCCGGGCGGCGCTCGGTGCCAGCGATTCACGGGCGCGC
>VZRV01006478.1:502205-515509 GCA_013398115.1 Falcunculus frontatus | reverse complement strand
GGGCGCGGAGCCGCGCCGGGAGCCGCGGAAGCGCCGCGCCGGAGGGGCCGCGGGGGCGGCGGCTGCCGGCAGCGCTGATGTTCCCTGCGGGTAATGCTATCGCAGGATCTTCGCAGTAGGTCATCTGTGGCCTACTGGCACGAACCAATGAACTGTAAATGTGAGCGGCGATGGTTTTTTTTTTTCGCTGCCCGGCCTGCCCAATGGAAGGCGCGGAAGCTCCGATGCAGAGGGGAATTAAGGCAGATTACCTGGAGCATCCCAACCATTCTGCCGCTCCTCTGCTCGGGGAAACTGGGGGCAATGCCTCCGCACAGAACTTCTAAGGTGCGACAGCATCTCCCCGGCAGGCAAAGGGAGATGCTGTAAGGGGATACAGGGAAAAATTTTGAATAAATCAAATTTTAGAAACCCAGCTTCAATCGTTTTTTTCATTGTTTTTTGCTCCTAGGTTCTCCTGAGCAGAGATGATCTGAGTGACAGAATCTGATCACTTTGGGAGTGCATTCACTACAACGTAACTGAATTCTCCAAGCTGATGAAGGTTAAATCATCAAGAAAACATCTGAATTATATCGAGTGGTATTTCTGTATTTTCCTTTTAGTATTTTACAGGGTAAGGAAAAATCGTACTCTCAAGGCACTATTTTATTGAATTCTGTTGAAATATCTACAGAAATGCATCCCTCAATTCAATAAGGTTTTTCCTACAGTTCCTTTTCAGATACCAGTCTTCCTCCCAGGGTTTTACCCATGGGCATAATGAGGAAGAGGAGGAGAATTTTCGGAAAAGTTTGGCATTAACAAAAGAAGGCAGATTTCCCCTCAAGCCTGATAGTTCTTCATGAAGTTGAAGTGCATGGGGAGTACCCTGCTCTCCAGCACCTGATGCTGCTCTGGAAGGAGTTAGGAGCCATGGAAGAGGCATTTGTCAGATGATCTCTCTCTCTCAGGTTTTGTCTTACCTGGATTTCATGATCAGTGTGAACCCATGAACCAGGATCTTTCCCAAGCAGCTGAGGAATCATTCCAATGGCCTGGTCTGTACTCGTGGGTGCAGCAGCCCCCAGCCATCCCCCTCTGTGTGAGCACCTCACTCAGCCCACGGCCCCCAAAGCTTCCAGCAGCACTGAGAACCACCACTCCCACTTGGATGAAACACATTTCTCTCCAGAGGTTTAGAATTAAATCACGGTCACAGTGGGATCTGCAAAGCAACTGGAAAATCTGTCCCTCGTTATGTGAATGAAACAGCCAAAGATCTGACCCCTGGTGATGTGATAGTGCAGGAAAAACGGAAGAGGAGAAGGTTTATAGACAATCTGTGCTTCCTTCCCTGGAGGTCTGCATTGGCACATTCTAGAAAGACTAGAATTTTCTGAATGACAAGTCCAAAATCTAAAAATAAGGTCCCCAAGACCTCTCTGCTGTGCAAATCTCAGCCCCAAATGACCTTCCCTGAGATTACTCATGACTGTAGCAGGAACAACAAAACTCTGCCATTTTCTGAGGGAAAAGCTGTTCCAGGTTCGTGTGTTCATTCCCAGATTAGATTATGGCTCTGATCATCAGGCAAGGCACTCTTACTTTTATAACCAATTTGTGGAATAAATGGTGCTTTTTTTTTTTTTGCAGTATAATTTTGGCAAGTCAGATTTTTTTCCTCAGCTGAGCTACAGGCAAGCTTCAAACTGAAATGTTCCTTCTGACTGTACCAGCACTCAGCACACTGTGCTCCAGCACCAGGCACAGCTCTGCAGCCTGTGGCACAAAGTGGGACCAGAATATTCCAGTGGCACATTTTGGAGGTCTGTCCTGTCCGGGCTGGAGCCTGGAGGAACGTGGCTGTTCCCTTGTGTGCATTTGTACAAACAAAACAAAAACTTGCTAGGCCAGCCTGATACCTGAAAAATCTGTCAGATCACTGGAAAATGGTGTTATTAATGTGCTACATTGAGCCAAACCAGCTCTTCTCATTCCTTTTCATGGGTGGATCTGAAACATGTATATCTGCACACAGGGTGTGTGGGTATATACATGGACAGAATATGTAAATTACCTTAAATTTTCTGGAAGCCTTGTTTTAAAAATATGGAAAATTATATGAATAAACTTGATTAAGTCACTCTGAAAGTAAAATAGCAACTATTTTTTTGAAACTACCAGTACAGACTCACTGCTGTGAAGGTTTTAAAACATATTCTTCATCTCAAGAACATGTTTAGCATTTTGAGTCATAAAAATTTGACATATGCAACTTGTTATGCCACAGCAGACGAGAACTGACATTTTACTGGAACTGAAAAATGTTAGGACTTTATTATCATAAACATTTTATTATTAATTTGGTAGTTTATGTGGCCAAATAGCAGCATTACATGTATAGCTTGATAATAATTTTTTCTGGCTGCAGTTATGCTGTTGATGGGCCACTGGCATGTAGGAATATATACAATATAACAGTTTTGCTGAGAGAAGAAAGGGAATCACAGCTCAGTGTGCCATGGAAGCCCCCAGAACAACAATCCCCAAAGAATGACCCTCCCTTCTGGCAGACATTGTTTAGAGAAAGAGACAACAAAAGACATCTCTCTGTGGCTGCTAAGGGCTCTGTGAAATACCACTTTAACTATGTAACTTTTCACAGGCTATAACCAATTTCATGTTCTTTCCAGTCCTTCCGAGTTACATGAAACAACTGTTTGAAATATGTCCTAAGAGATGAGTTTCCTCTCAGTCCCCTTAGCATGAAAAGCCAGCCTTGGAGGGTGTTGTTTCAATAAACCAAAGCAAACGGAGATAAACCCTCCCCTCCGTAACTCCACTTCGTGACTGATGAAAGGAGCTCACCTTCCCTGCAGTGGAGACGAAGGACAGCTGTCTCTGCAGCCACAGCAGCTCCTTCTGAGACTGTTTCAGCAGCTCCTCGGTGTCTCCTGCCGTGTGCCCCTGCAGCCCCTCCTGCAGCACGGGAAATGCCCCATTTCTTTCCTGTCGGATACACGGGAACAGAGGCACAGGATCTGTCACAGCTGAATCTCTGCCCAAGCAGGAGCATCTGCTGTAGCTGTGGATCTGGATTTCTGCAGGTCATTTTCTGTGTTTAACCTCAGAATCCTCTGTCCCCCAAAGTCGATCTCTCCACAGCAGCAGCTGCAGGACATCCTGCACCCCAAGCATCCCAGCAGCTCAGGGAACTTCCTCTGGCTCTTGATCAAGCCAGAGCTGGGCAATCCCAGCCTCTGGGAGCTGGAAGTTCTCCTCTCACACGGTCTGCTGCTGTACAAAGGGCTCAGAGATGCTGCTGGGAGGGCACAAAATTAATACAAGACAATGCCAAGAAGAGTTTGATGTTGGGAGAGCGAATACAAAGTACAGGAATGCCACTGAGTACTCCAAAGCACAAGTTTATATCCTCAGTGGAAGTCTTGAGTCTAAACCAGAAGTATGGTGAATTCGGACCCAAACTCTCCTCCACACAGGATAGCTTATTGGTATTAAATATTGTGTAAATGGTCTGCTTGAGTGAGAAATGGACAGATAAATATTTTGGGTTTAAAACATCTATCAAACTATTTTCAGTGTAGCTGTTCACCAGCACAGTTTGATATTAAGAGTAGAACTGGATTTTTACCTACCCTCAGGCATCCCAGCTGATTTTGGAGTTCTTCACACTCCCCTTGCAGCAGTTGGATCTCCAGATCTTTTATGCTTTTGGATTGTTTGTTGATGTTTTGCAGATGTTGAGATGTAACATTGACAAAGTGCATTTTCTGTGTTAGAGGCAGAGTTCTGGTGATTGTTTTTGTGATGACAGCAGTGTTATTGGATGACAATGTCAGTGAAGTTGAAGGGTTGACAGCCTGGTAAGGAGAAAATACGTTTTTCATGTCATTCTTGCTAAAGCTTTGTCTGAGGGAAGGAATTTAATTCAAATTCTTTCAAAAATCATAAGTGCTTTATTTGAAAGTTTTCTCCCTCAGACATTTCATTCAAGCTGTAAGTGAGTAAGAGACAATCTTGCTTGATCAATCACAGGTAAGGAGATGGGGATAACACAAAGAAATGAAAAGCAGGCAATTTATTTTCTTTTCTTTTTTTTTTTCCCCCCCTCGGTGGATCCCAGCCAGCCACGATCCGCGGCTGCAGAGACACCGATGTGTTCACACCACTGGATGGCAACCTAGCGCTGCTGCTCTGCCCCTGTGCCTCCCCAGCGCAGCATCCCGCAGTTAATTGGGAAATGATCCCTGTGCTGCCGAGCCCGGAGCTCCGGGATGCTGCGTTCCCCAGGGGATGCTGCATTCCCCAGGGGATGCTGGAGCCGGCACTGCCCGCCCCGGAGCGGCTCTGCGCTGCCCGCTGCTGGGGAGAGCGGGGGAAACTGAGGCTCAGCACATGGGAGAGCTCGGACAGTCGCACGGGACAATCAGTGCCATTGGCCATCGCGGGCCAACGGGTCCCGCTCGGGGGAAAACCGCTTATTGCCGATTAAAACGGGTTTGGGCGGTGAGAAACAGGCAAGAATTAAAGCAGCGCCTTCTCCCTGCCCTTTGCCAGGCTGGACCTCACCCCTTCCTCGCCCCCCGCTCTCTCTCCCCTCCAGCAGCGGTCTCGGGGCTGCCCGGGGGTGTCCGGGCTCCCCCTGCCCACGACCGGCGGCTCCAGGGCCGCTTCTCACCGCTCTGCCCTCGCTCTCTGCAGCTTCTGCCCTTTCCTGGGGCACCCAGGGCTCGGCTGTGCCTGCTCTGGGCTCAGCTGGAACCAGTCCCGGCTCTGGGCACTGCCCCCATCCCGTCCCATCCCATCCCATCCCGTCCCGTCCCATTCCTGCGTTTGGGATCAGTTCCAGGGGTACCTGGCCCCCCCAGGCTGCCTTTGCAGGGATGCCCGGTGTGCTCCAGCCCAGCCCAGCCCAGCAGCCCCTCCCTGGGGCGGGAGGGGGTCCCTAATGTGACCCAGGTACAGCTGTGCCAACTGGGGCGGCTCACACTGACTCGGCATCTTTAAAGCAAAAAAGGCTCCAAAATTTGAATGCTGGAAGCTGCTGCCCCGAACTGGAGTGTGGCAGATCCCCAGAAACTGATCCTGACTCTGGCCTCCAGCACATCCATCAATTGTCAGTCCCCAGCACACAGCTCCTGTGCTCTGAACAACTCATTTTGTTGTGAATGAAGGGAGTCGGAAAAGCAGAACCCACCTGAGGTGTGTTATATCTGCTAAATCTGCACATGAATATTTAACTGGTGAGTTTCTTCTGTTAGGCATTAAACTGTTGAGTAAATGATGCAGTAAAAAGTCTGACAGATGCCAAACACTTAAGTGTTTATTGATTTTTTTAAAGCATTTTTATCGTGTTTGTATCTGCTGAAGGGAGAAGCATTGAAAGCTCTGGAGAGAGGATCCATTAGTGAACAGAAAAGATGAATCAGAGGAAACATCAGGTAAAGTTTTTATCACTGAGGCACCCCAGTGTCACTGGCAAAGCAGTTTTCCTGTAGGCTGTGCCTCCATCTTCTGGGCATCCTGAGTTACCCTCACCCTTCCATGCCAGCCTCAGACTCAGGGGATTTTGGAAAGATGTTGATCCCCCTCTTACACAAGCCACACATGCAAACAAATATGCAGGAATCATCACAAAAGGCATTGAACATCAGCATCTAATTTTTTTATTGGGGGATCACTTCAAATTGACCAATATTTTAAACCAGGTATCTTACAATAAAAGCAGTAAATAACTCCAATTAGAAGAGTAAAAAATGAAAAGCCATAATGGGATAGTCCTGTAACTGGTTAACATCCACAGCGTAACTCCTGGACCATGAAACAAACCAATGTCAGGGAAGCCAAGCCCCAGATAAATCTCAGTGTGCCCTGTGCCAGGCAGGGTGCAAAGAGTTGTTTCACCTGACATTCATCACCTCTGGATCGTGTCAGTGCCACGAGAGGTGTCTCAGCAACCGGCAGGAGAGCACTGGAAGGTTTTAGAGCATGTGACACTCACCTTGCTCTTCTCAACATTTACTGAGCTGCTCTTCTCTTTGCTTCTGCCCTCAGCTCTGCAGCCTGGAGATTTCCCAGATGTTTCTTTTGCTTTCTTGTTGCCCTCTCTGGACTGTGGAACAAAAGTCATCAACAGCTTATTAAAATACTTCAGAATAGATCTGAAATGTCTCAGTGATGCTGTTGGTCTTAAATCAATTTGTTCTGGCACGGTGAGGCCGGGTTGTCACAGCAGAGCCCAGGAGAGCTCGTGGCACAGATGGGATGTGGCACCAGGCTGGACAGGGCAGATCTCAGTCCCTGCTGCCCTCCTGCCCCTGGGCAGGGAGCTGTGGGCTGTGAGCTGTGCTCCTGGGACACGAGGGGACACCCTGCAGCCCCAAGGACTGGTGGCATGATTGGGAGCAGTTTGTTCCTTGCACGTGTTCTGTGTCAGCCTCAGGAAGAACCCAGTTCTGGGTTTCTCTGGAGGATGGGTGAAGCAGCAGGATATCAGAGGCTGCAGTTCTGCAGGGATGGCACTGCCCCATCACCCTGCCCAGTCCAGGGGGGCTCCTGCTGCAGCATCCCTGGAGCTGGGTGGGAGAAGGGAGCACACAGGGAGGGCCCTTTGATGCTCTGCTGCTTCCCAGCGTGGAGCACAGGCTGCAGAGTGAGCAGGCAGTGCTGCTTTCAGTGGGCTGGGTATTTTAGCATCGATTCCTTTTTAAATTCCACGATCTTGGTAAAGCACAGGTCAGTTTCACAGCATAAAAACTGCTTCAGTGTGAGCCAGTCCTGCCTCCCAGAACTTACAAACCCAAATAAACACCATGAGGCACGTGGGGAATTGGCCCCACACCTCCCTGCTCAGCTCAGGGCAGCTCAGCACCCTTCCTGCAGGGAGGTTGGTGCCTCTTTCCTCGGTTCATGGATGCTGGACACTGCTGTGAAATTCCCCCTGCCCTCGCTCTGCTCTGCCCTGGCACAGCAGCTGCTTTTTCACTTTACATAACATTTAATCTTGTAGAGCCAAGACCGCTCCCAGAGGGTAAACAAAGTGACTGAGATCTCTTTTTCCAAACACCACTACCCTTATTTTCATCTCCTCTCTGCTGCTGGTGACTCAGGCTGGCTGTGTTTGGCTGCAGGACTCGGTGTTCAGTCTCATTTGAGGTGTGGATCTCACATCTGAGCAAAGTTGAACCTTGCAATACCAAGCAAGAAGGTGTTTTTGGAAAGGGAAGTTTGGAGTCCATTCTTTTCTCTACTCATATCTCAGAATGGTCTAATTACTGATCATTTACAGCAATTCAGCTTTTATTTTTCTTCTCTGCATTACTGCACTGTGCTGTGGCACTGTGGGTATCAGTGTGTGAGAGCAGAACCTTTAAGGTTATAACAGATGGCAATGAAACACTTCCCCTTTAATCTCAGAAAAGATATTTTAATGCAATTAAAATAATGTCACATTTATTTTCTAGTGTAAATGGTAGGGAAGTCAACAAGGGCACTTATTTATATCTGTGTAGGATGCAAAGAATGCTCAATGGAAACCCAAGAAAAGCATCCTGGCCCACAGGTCTGAGTCACTCTCAGCACGTGCTTGCCTTAGCAATGAACCAGCTTTGGTGAGGAAAAACATAGAAAGCAGATATATAACCTAACCCCAGCTCTCATGTATGGATATAAGAATCCAGCTGGATTGCAGGGAAACAGAGATTTTCCCTTTATGTGCTTCAAACTCACCTGAAGTTTATGGTAATTTCTGTTATTTTAGGGATTAAAAATATAAATATATTAGCTGTGATTAAAAATACATGTCAACACTTGCTGAATTTTATTGCCCTGTGAATTTTTGGTTTCTTTCTAAGACTGATTTGCTCCATGGTTTTATTTGCCTCGCACTGGAAGGAAAACCACGCCCAAAAATACATTGGGGGAACTGTATAAATGGGAACTCTGACAAGATCTATTTATAAATGGTTTCAAAGTCAAGAGAGCACAAGTGTGCCCAGCTGCCAGGCCTTGGGCCTGAGCAGAGCCTCAGAGCTCTCCCCCAGCCTGTCCTGGCAGACCGAGGGTGACCTGAATCAAATCCTCAGGCACGGGGCAAGATTACTGTAACCCAAAATTAACCTCCCAAACTCAGCCACAGCTGAGTGTCAGAAATGCCCTTCACTCAATATTCTGCTCTGCGCTTTAAAAACCCACTGCACAAACTTGCTGTGGTTCTTATAATGGTTCTGAACCTAATTTTAGGTGAACTTTTTTTAGATCCTGCCATCGGTGACTATTGAGGAACTGTGTAAATACACAGTGAGAAATAGCTGAATATTGTAGGAGTAGTCTAAATGTGCCCTTCTACACATGCAAATGAATTTATTTAAAAATCAGTGTAGCACTTGGTAGGCAGCTCAGGAGGCAGGGACTGTTTTTAATGTGGGGAACATGAAAAGGAGCTGTAATTATTTTTAACAATGAATGTTTAGAATGTTTGCATTGGGACAGTAACATCAGTTCACCTCAAATGGTGATATCAGATGTGGGGAATATAAAGACAGACCAGGCCAGCCTTCTGGGAAACCCAGGAGAGACACACTAAATTAAACAAGAATCCTTGCTGTGGATTATTTGTTGTGGAGATAAACATCTTTCCTCAGCTGAAGTGCAAGGAGCTGGTTTCCAAGAGCTGCATCTGCAGCTCAGTTCAGACTCACCAGGACACCCAAAGTGACCTGCTGTCAAAAGTTCCACAGGCTCCAGAGCAACCCTTCTCTGATAGAACTGGCATTGTGATAACAGCCACTACAGAACCAAAACACTCCCAGAGGAGCTGTGTAAAGCTCGTGCCTTTGGAGCTCACAGGGAGCTGCCTTCTGACCGTGCTCGGTGTCCACACTTTCTGTTCAAAAAGCATCTCCGCTTTGCCAGCTCTCTACCAGACTGCAGGACTTGGGGGTTTCATTCGTTGTTTTGCACACCAGAGGCACATCCTACTCCACAAAGCATTTTATTAATTAATTAATTAAGGCTGTACATAGTTCCTCTATACGGTAAGATTTTTAAATATGCTTATTTAAAATAGCTGCCTATAACTCTGCCCCTCCACAAGGAAAACCCAGGGAAGTTTTCAGACAAATTCTGGTATGCTCTGGATTGGAAACGGTTACTCACCACTTTGTCTTCCTCCTGTTCTTTAGTCAAGGGCTTATCCACTGTTGAAAGTGATTGATTTGCCTTGGGGGAATCCAGCACAGAATAGCCCTGATCCACAATGTGACTGATAGCCTTCTTCTGCAACAGAGGGAAAGTGGCTTGAGAGTGTTTAAACCCTCTAGAGAGAGCCTCAATTGGCTTATGGGAGTTCTGACTTTTAATAAAGTCAGGCAGCACCATTTCACAAGCTACAGGGTACCATTACTGGGATATTTCCTCTTTCCCTTCCATGTGCCTTTGCTTCCTCCTTCCCTGCCTGAGCATTCAGGGCCTCTCCTGTATCCTCAACCATCGAGATGCTGGGTGGGTTTCCTAAACTGGAGCAGCTCCTTTGTACTTGTGCAGGCATTTCAGAATCTTGCTTTATCCACTGTTAATTGTAGGCTCACGATTTAAATGCATTTCTTTCCGATGTTTTTGCATAGCAGCCACGTGAAAGCCAACACTGGATTGCTTAATAAGCTTTTTGAACTTTTATAATATTCTGGGAGGGTCCTAGGTTATGTATTTTAAATACACTGCAGTGAAATGCAGATGTACTCCTGCACATGCTGTTTGTTTGCCTCAGGGGAACAGAAGGTGGGTGGGAATCAGCCACCCCTTGCAGCACCCCTTGGAGTCAGTGGAAAGATTCCCATGGGAGTTGATTTGACCCTGAATAAATGGCCAGCCACAGTGGGCAGACCCTGGCAGCCTTCAGCCCCTCTGAGGCACAGGATTTCCTCACGGGTTTCTCCCCATCCTCACCCACAGGAGCCCGGAGCAGCGACACTTCACCGGTGCAGGAAGAAACTCCCGGGCTGTGGCAGGAGCTGCATCTCCCCAGGGAGCTTCTGCTCCTCAGGCACCACTGAGGATGTGCTTAGCAGAATTGTTCATTTTAGCAGCAGGTTCACAGACGTGGAGAAATTCTTATTTCTATTAGACACTAAAACCTTAACGACGCTCTGAATTTCTCGTGCACAAATGAGCTCTTTTTAAAAACCTTACATTTGAAACGTAACCATCATGGCTCCCAAAATGAAAATAAACTGTGAGTCAAGCCTCAGCTCCAGAAGCATCAGAGGACTGATGTTTGTATGGAACACTCCAGCAGTGCCTCTGTAGGAATAAAGCCACAACAGCCTTGAACAGGTGCAGCTTCATTTCACCCATCATTTCTTTTGTTCCACATCACATTGAAGGAGCCTGAACATAAAAGCCCCTACTCCAACCCAAGTGAGCAGGTGATTTTCATGTGACAAACAATGCCCAGAAGAGGGCCCAGATTTGTGCTTTGCAGACAGCACAAAAATGCAACATTTTCCTAAACAAAAAACGTGCAAAGTAAACATAGAGAAAATTGTACGGCAACACCCTGAATTATTGAACGGCTAGCTGTGCAGAACAAACATAATTAAAGGGTCTCATTATCTTCTAAATAATCATTGTAAATAATGCTTTAGATAATTACTTCATTAGTTCTCAAAATACTGGCTTTTATTCTCCTCTGAGATTCTACCCACTAACTCTACTCTGAATAAATTGCCAAAAGGGAAAACCAAAAGCAGAGCAAGCATGTGAGCTGGCAGTGCAATGTGCGCTCATATGAACTGATTCAAACCCAGGATGTTTTGAAATGGTTTTTTTGCAGATTTTCAGATGGTTAAAAGCAATTTGTTTGGATTTTTTAATGTGCTTTTTTCTTTCTTCAGATTGCTTTCCGCTGCAGTCAGAAAGCTTGCAGCTTCCCCTGCTTGCAGCTATATTTACCCATTTCAGGATGGGTGGCAGCAGTGTGGATAGAACCAAGATTAGTCTTTATCACAGATGATTGTCCCTCCTTGGACAAGTAAAGCCACATACTGCCATTTTTCTTAACTACAAATACCATGAGGTAGATTTGATATTAAAAGAAATTATGCCTCTAAAAGCCACAGCCGTAAAGGAAGGCCAGAGCAAGGTAAGAAATGGGCAGAAAATCTTAGACCCACAATTAGATGCTCAATAGCTGAGAATGTCTGCATTTGGAAAAGGATCTGTTTTTGACATCATTCTGTCAGTGCTGCCAGTAATTAAAGAAATGGCATAAAAAAGTGACAAATACTTTGCTGGTCAGGTCCCAGTCTGGAGCACTGCAGAAGGCTGAGACTTATGAGCCATGGTATTTTAAAATGCCTTTATCAGAAGTTCATTAAAGAAATGAAGTAACAAGGGGAAAACAGAAACTGCAGAGCAAATCAGCAACCACCCAACCCTGAGATGGAAAGGGCACAGCAAACAAATCAGCAACGTTTGAAACTCTCAAAAGGCAATTCATCTGCACAAAGGTGATTACTGACATTTTGAAAAGGGGGGTCAGCAGCAACCACAAAGTCTAGAGAGAACTGAGGCATATTTTGTGAAAATGAATACTTTTTTTGTGGTGTTTTGGTGTTAGTGTTAAGCTTTTGTGGTTTTTTTTTTTATAAAATTGCTCCAGTAGTAAGGTCATGTTTTGCTTTAGCACATGTCAAAGGTCACACAATATTTGCTGCAAATGTAGAAGTTTCAGGTTCTTTTCCTTTTCAGCCCACCCACCCAGAGCTCCCTCTTTACACCAAGCCCAGGCAGGGCAGTGAGGCGAGAGAGCTGCAGCTGTCTGGAATGAGATGTTCTCTCAAGCTTTAAGCTGATGTTGCAGAGGGGACTGGAGCTTAATTGCTCTCACTAAATGTGCTTCAGGTCTCAGAGCTTTTCCCTAGACTCGGGTCCAGATTGGTGGCTGTGCTTAAATCAGAAATCCCAGGGAAGGCCCAGAAGAATACGTTTAGAATTAATTGTGTTTTCTGAGAGCCTTTCCACCCCACTGAAATCTGCAGCATTAAGTGCCCATGGCTGAGAGGGAGCTCTGAATGAAATGGCTTCATCTGCCCCACTGCCAGCACTCAAAGGGGTTTCCCTTCCACTTTCTCGTTATAAAAACTAGCAGTAATCTAAAACCAAAGCAGGGTCCAGCCCTGCCTTTAAGGGCCAGCACCTCTCCTGAGCAGCAGCCTGGTTTGGATCAGGGACAGAACACAGCCAGCCAAGTCACATCCTGGCCAATGCACATCACCTACACTGTGGCCAAATTCCTGGAGGTGCGTGGGAAATACTCCTGGAAAACCCTCAAGAGACCCCTGCAGGGGGAAATGCTGATTAAGATCATTAAACCAACTGCATCAAACTTCAACAGACTTCCCTGACGGCAGAAACGCTGCTGAGGGTTATACAAGACTCAAAAAACTAAAAAAAACCCCTAAAAACGAAACCTTCCAAGCACAGAGGAGAGCAGTTGTGTGCAATAATAACCAAATCACCCTGTCAGACACACATTGCAGCTGTCCCTGCAAACACCACATGAAAGGACTGTCAGGTGAGCTGCTACAGAAACAGCACCTCTCTCAATCGAGTCACATTAAACCCAGTTTAACGTTGCCCAGCTCAATTTACTCTCAGTTGCCAGCACCTGGCACAGCCTGACCCAACCGAGTGTCACATTCTCTCAAAAGCATGGATACAGGAAATACAATTTCATATGCAAAATAGTCCATGTCTTCTTGCTAGCTGTGTGCATTGTAACTTAGCAATTTTCTAGGAACTATTTAACACTAAAATCCTTCTTTCCCCTGTTGGCAGTACAATGGACTGAAATGCCAACAGCAGCCACGCTTCCTTACACTACATAAACACAAGGATTGTGTCAGTACTTACCATTTCTAGATATTCCCCTTTGTAAAACCCTTTATTCCAGAAGTACTTTTGGTCCTCAGAACCCTGTTGCCAGCGCTCATTAAGTGCTGGTTTTGTCCCCACGCTCACTGGTGAGTGCCCTGCAGAGGCAGAGGAGCTCCCGTGGGACAGAGGTGACCAAAGGGCTGCGGGCAGCGAGCGGCCAAACCCTGCCCAAGAGAGCAGAGCCCGAGAGAGCAGAGCCCGAGAGAGCAGAGCCCGACAGAGCAGAGCCCCGGAGAGCAGAGCCCGAGAGAGCAGAGCCCGAGAGAGCAGAGCCCGAGAGAGCAGAGCCCCAGAGAGCAGAGCCCCAGAGAGCAGAGCCCGAGAGAGCAGAGCCCGAGAGAGCAGAGCCCGAGAGAGCAGAGCCC
>VZRV01006478.1:483361-501566 GCA_013398115.1 Falcunculus frontatus | reverse complement strand
GAGCCCCAGAGAGGAGAGCCCGAGAGAGGAGAGCCCAAGAGAGCAGAGCCCCAGAGAGCAGAGCCCGAGAGAGCAGAGCCCCGGAGAGCAGAGCCCGAGAGAGCAGAGCCCCGGAGAGCAGAGCCCCGGAGAGCAGAGCCCAAGCAGGGTGCCAGGGCTATTTCCAGAGGTGCCATCCGAGCCACAGGAACACGTCAAATCAGATTTAACACGGGGTAACCTAACTCTTTACATTTACACCCCAACTGCCCCCCAGGAATACCCCAGCACAACCCGAAACAAAGCCCACATCCAAACTGTGCTCTCAAAACCACACTGAGCACAACTTTTATTTTAAATAATGTGCTGTTTTTAAAGAATAAATCCTTCCTCAAAGGCAGCAGTTCCCTCCTTTCCCTTTGTCGTCTCAATTTTATCAGGCTTCTGTTCATCAGAACTCACACAGTGCTTTGATAAACAAACCCTCCTTTGCCTAAAACTCTGTTCTGTGTTTTACAGGACACAGCAGAGGCAGAATCAGGGCAGAGTAACAGCTTTAGCTGATTCTAGAGACTCATTCCTGTCCAAGCTTGGTGCTTTCCCCCAGCTGGTGAGAGGCAGCAGATACCTGCACTTATAAACAACCTGAGCATTTTGGTCATCCTGAACTTTGCAAGAGCAGCTGTGTAACATTTTGCCCATGTTTTCAGTGACAGGTTGTCATTAATTGGTCATTTTCTAAGTGCTTTGGCATTAACTGTGCACACAAACCCCCACTGCTGTCAGACTGTTACAGGAGTTGGCACAAATTATTTCTACACCAAGAGAGCACTCACTCAAATGAAACCTTGGGGTTTCTCACCTCAACATTTCTCTGAAAATGTCCCCCCTGGGCACAGCTGAAATTAACAAATCCCATTATTTCCTTCACAATTATCTCTACACCTTTTTTGGTACCAAGTTGCAGGAAAGACAGGCAATCCCCTGTTGGGTGTGGGTCACTGCAGAAACACACCAGCCCTACCCAAACTCTCACTGGGAGCATTCACAAAGGGCCCAGTGACACCACAAACACAAACCAGACACAAGAGACTCGCGTAGATGAGTTTATTAGTGCACAGGTTAGAGATTTACTCCCCTCCAAGATGAACTAAACAAAGAGGTTCATGTGAAAAGGTCTGTTTTGTTTTAAAACAGACTCATTGAGGCAGCTGTTCAACAAGAAGTAAAAACTACGGAGTGGCCTCTTCAAATTTCTGGTCTTGATGGGCAAATTACTGCATTATAGAGAAAAAAATTCAGCATAACAGGATTTCGAGGGTCATTTTACATAACCAGCTGGTAAACAGCAGGAGTGATTTTTTTCCTTCCCCCCATCTAATTTGCCTATCTGTATAAATAATATTTACTGATAAAAATCTAGAAAACTACAGAATAAAAAATATTTTTACCTAGAATGAGCATTAAGGCAACCAATCCTTCCTTACTCTGCATGTAAACTTCCTCACAAACATCAGTGAGCATTCTGGACTCAGAGGTAAAAGAAATTTGTTCATTATTGAAGCCGAATTTTTCAAGCGACTTCTTTATGGCTGACTTGTAAAGAGACCAATAATAATAATAATAATAATGATAATAATATTTGTTTACTTTTTAAAACACGTTTGACATCTGAAGAGCTCCAGCACATTCACAGTATACCTGGACAGCAAAGCAGGAATATTCATACATACAATATAAATTGTAAACTTTGCTGAATTTTATGAAGTCTGAATTCTCGCTTACTGAGTAACTTTGATCTCAGACACTTTCAACAAACCTAAGTTTAAGGATTCTAGACTTGTAGGACCGAGTTACTGCAGTTAACATGAGAGCTGAATATCTGAAAACATTGATGAGTAGAGTTTTAGACTATGTTTAAAAAGGCACGAATTATCCTCTCCTCCGTTTCTCTTAGAGTGTAAATATATCTACATATCTACATGGATATGCTTAAACAATGAGGAGTCACAAACCCAAGTTACAAATATTTTACACACAAAAATACAAAAATAACCTGTAACGTTAAATGCAGTTATTTGGGTACATTTGAGTTCTTTCAAGCTTTCAAGTCGTGCAAGCTGGCATTACAACAGGCATGTGTACACCAAAACACTTCATCTATGTTATATCCACACAAACTTCATAACAAATCAGTGTCTTAGTTTGGATTATGTGTCAGACTCTTCTGGGGAGTTCATCCCCATGTGCTATATTCACACATCAACATTAGCAAGCTCCAGAGCAAGAAAACTCGATTTGGCTTTATAAAGTCATTTTTGTCATATTCATAAATAAGGCTAAACTGATCCATCAGTTTCCTTTGCACAAGAATTACCTGTAAAATTACCTGCTCAAGTGCAAATTCAGCGTGTTTCAGAGCTGTCTGCTTTTACCAGAAATGTTGTAACTCACTTCTTATTAACTATGAAGGAAGTATTTAAAGCAATTTACCTTGAAAGAAAAAATAAAAAACCTGGCAAGTGTAAAAAAGCTTTTTTTCCTTTTTCCTTCTCAAGTGTTAAGGCAGTTAAATGAGCAGTCTTTTCAAGATAAAATATTTTAGCACTTGTTGGAGAAAAAGCATAAAGTTTAAATAGGTTAAGGTGACTAAATAATTAATACACTTAAACACAAGGCTACATCTCATAGAAATATTCACAAGAGTGCCAACAAAGGCAGCACTGGCAAGATACTTAAAGTCATGATTAGAATTGGATTAGCAATAGGAGAAAAAGCCAAACAGTCAAAACTCAATCGTCTCTCAACTCCCTACTTCAACTGTAACACTGAGATGTGAAAAAAATCCTAAGTTGCTTTAGTTCAAAACACGTAGGAGCAAGTTGCAGTCTTACAAGTGTCTAGTTTATGATGCAAAATCCATACACATCCTAATACATTCTGATCTTCATTTATGAGTAAACATTAAGAGTGATTTTGCTTTCATTTTTAACCATTAGTGGCAGGTCATCATCCTGGGACAGCGTCAGGCATCATCCGTGGGAAAGGTCTGGTTTCACTGAAGATGTTTTGGAGTTTCTGAAGGCTCGTAACTCTTGGAATGTGCTTGCTAGGACAGAGTTGTTGCTAGGATAATTCCAAGTATCAGAAGCAATACAGTTACACATATTATTATGAACATCAATTTCTGCAGGGAAAAGAGAGAAAAGTTAAGACTGAAATACTGTGGCTCTGAATATATTTAAACAGTTCTGTCTCTGACACAGTGATACTGACACCCAGGCTGAGTGTTGGGATTTTCTTTCTAAGGAGCAATTGCTATGATTTCCTGTTGTTTCCTGTTTCTAACTTACATGTAACCATAGCCACAAGACAGAGCCATCTGTGCAACATTTCTCTGTTTTCCTTTACAGAATAATGGTTATTACTCATACCCAACTTCTGTAAACATCATTAGAAGCAGATGTAGGTCAAGCCTAAGTAACTGCTCACTGCCACCCTCCTTGGATAAATATTTGCAGCCTGCTCAAACCTTTACATCTGCACCCTTAGTGGAATTCAGCAGGAGGTCAGCGAAAACATTGTGTGGGAAATAGCTCAGAGGAGCTGCAAGGGTTAAAAAAGGAGAGCTGGTTCTGTGTAAATGTAGCGAGGTGTGACCCTGGGTCAGGTATTTCTGACTGCAAGTAGTGACAGTAAATTCTGCTCCCTGCCCACAGACCAGAGCTGAGAAGGATCTCTGACACCGGAACGAAAACTTCGATGTTAAAAGAGTGTTAGTACAGAAATCTGAATTTCTGATGAGCTGTCTGAACTGACACCTGCAGTGTTCTGTGTACAGCTTAAAGACACTGCATGTTAAAAGCTGCATTTCTGCTGGACTCACAGAAGTTAACTGCTTTTCCCTACTGAGCCCGGCTAAGCATTTTCTGGACAAGAAATGGTATGTCACTGCAGCAAAAATATGAACACTGAAAAAAAATCTCATGCCCTAAACACATTGTCATCTCCCACTGTTTCATTTGGTCTAGCACTAATAAACAGTTTCAAAGTAAGAAATTTTAAGATGTTCTCCAAGGCATAACAGCCAACTTCATTGTTGCAGACATCTACTTTTTTAAAAACCCTACTTAAACCCACAGAAACCCCCATTTGATAAAGTTCCCAGTGTACTCAGAATTCCATATTGTTTGCTGATGTGAACTTCCAGCACAAAAACAGTAACTCCAGGAGCTGTGAGCCAATTCCTGGCTTTTTGCTGCCATTTCCTGCTGCTGGGCTGGGCAGTGGCTGTGCTCCATGCACTGGGCAGGTCACCAGCAGCTGCCAGTCTGCAAATCCCCAGGCAGGAGCTGTCACAGGGCACAGAGAGCAGAGCCTGCAGGGGCCTCAGTCCTCCCCCACGCCCCTGCACGGACACCAAGGGTTAGCAGGACAACACAGAGGAAACAAGAGCCAAATTAGTTGATTAGTTACTTACTGCCACAGTGGCAGGAAGCCATGCATGCTGAGGTTATCCAAGCATCACCGAATACCAACAGACAAACCAATAATTAGAGCTACTATGGCAATCAACACCACTGACACAATGATAATTATCCACATTTTCTGTCAAAAAACAAGGCATTGTTAATATCAAGCACATTAACACTTGCATTTATTTTCAATTTTTCAAACAGTTTTTAGATCCACAAGCACATTTATTAAAGCCTCCTGTATTCTCAAACTGAGATAAATCTATCTGTATAATCTTGCAAATGTAAGAATTAACATATTTAAACAGGTAAATTCACGTGGTTAATGGCTATACAGTTATCAGAGATGATACAACCATTTACAAACATATTAAATGGGCTCTTCTAACACTTCTGGAAAGATCTTTTGTAAATGAACCAGGCGTGTTATCTCTGTACATCTCCATCTATAGAGAGATGAATTATTCCCTCAAATCCGGCTCACCATAAAGAGCCTCACCAAACTGCACAGCACAGCAAAAGGGGAAACTGGAATGTAAAAATAAACTACTTAGTAGTCTGATATCAGAATATATTATTTGGTGTCTGATGGGAAGAAAGAGACTGAAACAAAACAATGCCATGGAAAATGCCAGAACACTCCTTTGAACTCAAGTCCTCCACAAATTCAGTGTCATGGCACAATGTCACACCCTTTCCAGGGGGAAGATCCCCCTAATTTATCTATAAAATTAATTCTTACAGACAGAATTTTTTAAAAATAAGCCTATTTATTTCAGCAAAAGCACTTTTACTTTTCCTGCTAGCAAACACATTTTATAGCTTTAAATCCAGGTAAGTTTACCAGTGACAAACACCAAAAAACTTTTAAGGTTATTTAGAATCTGAATAATTTAAGGTATTGTGAAAGCTAGTAAGAAAAACATGTGAATTTATCTACTGGAATAATACATCAATTCTTCTTTTGGGGTTTTTACAGTCTGTAATGGCAGTTCTGAGTGGAAAATTGTGAACACACCCTTAGCTGGGCATGAACTGCTGTTTTCATAGTCCAAGAATATCTGTCCTCTATTGGTATTATAAATTCTCCATATTAACTATAGCAAAGTAATTCATATTGGCCATGTTCCTGTGCTAAGTTAAAATACTGACTAGCACAATTAGAGACAGAAAACATACCCTCCGTGCTTTACTTTGATATTTAACTGCCTTTTTTGTCTCTTCTTTTGCATGCTCCACATAATCTGTCGCATTCATCACGTTCTTTTCGATGTTGTTGATCATTTCACCCTTAAAATGAAATTTTGAAGAAAAACCACATTATTGGGACCCATGGATATGTGTTTAATGAATCTAAAAGAAAGGCTCTAGAACATCAAGAATTACTTTCACAAGTCCACGATGTGCATAGTGGGGATGACATTTTCTCTGCTTTGGCATGAAAAAGGGGATGAGAAGCAAGGGCTCACAGCTCTCACCAAACAAGGAATGCTCACGAGCAGGGCAGGCAGATCCCTGCCTTGGGCAGAGCAAGCACTGGCCACCTGAAACATCCCCTGTGTGGGAGGGATGTTTTAACAGCCACAGCAGAAGGTGACATCCTCAAGGGATCAGAAATCCCTGGCGTGGCTCAAGTGGGAAAGGACATTGACTATTTCCACACAAGGTTCAACAGCTCTCCAGGAAATACACACACAGGAGTTCCTCAGAACTCGGGGATTGGGATGTCAATGCGTGACAAATTCAAATTAATTATGATGAATGAAATTTGGCAGTGAAATGGAGGATTGGTGAAAAACGACAGTAAGTCTGTTACCTGTGTCTCTGTCCATCAGAAGAAATAATCAGCAGCAGTAAACAGCAAAGCATTACAGAATGATGCACAAGTAACTTTTGTTCATATGTAATTCAAAAGAAACCTGTTACCAATTTCTCTTGGCTGTTTATTTAATAGCAAAGCAACAAAGGACTTCTAGAACAAAACCCAATCACAAAAAACAGGCAAGTTTCTCTAACTTGCTTTTCAGGCAGGTTTCTCTTCTCACACTATTCTTTTCACTTTCCTGCAGAAGTCAAACCATTTTAAGATCAAAGTTAAAAATACTTCAGTTGGATAATTGGTATTTAAAGACTAAAACCAGAACAAATTTATGTACATGTCAAGACAAAGTTTATGAACACAGGAGATGACCTGAAGGAGTTGTCAAGCCCTTTACATTCCCGTTAGTGACCACAGTGACTGCACCTCTGTGTGAAGTGCAAGGAGCTCACAGCCTTGCCCACACACCTGTTATTGCACCATGGCTGAGAATCTCAAATTCCCAGGGCATTAACCAACATCCCAGGAGACAGATTTTCGTACTTGAACATGCACAAAAATGTTCCAGCATATGCAATTAAGCATATTGAAGAAAATATTAAATATACCGACTGGAAGGCAAGGCTGTGGCCAGTTATCCTGTAAGTACATTGAGATGGTCAATTTGTCCACAACAAAACAAAAGCCTCCAGTTATTAACTTTCATATATTCCAATCACAGTCCAGAACCACTCTGCACTATCTGAATATAATCAACTGCTTCTGCACACTGCAAAGAGGAAGAGCGAGGAGAAACCCCAGCAACCCCAAAAATGTGTTTGAGTTTACCTGAGTCTCAACAAACATTGCCATGTCCATAAACATCTCGTGAAGCTCCCGAATGCTGGATTCCAGTTTCATAATGTCCTTGTGACGTGACTCGATCTCGTTCAGGGCTTGCCTGGTTATCTGAGAGTCTGATATAATCTTTGGGAGAACAGAAAGAGACGTGGACACAAGTAAGTGCCAGCACACTTGTAAAGAGCAGGAGCAGCAGAACAGAGGAGGCACAACTGGACCAGAAACACTTACATCAGAAGTGAAAATGGAAGGATTACCACTCTCTAACATTTCTTCCAGTTCCTCATCAGTGGTGGTCTTTCCAGCTAGGACAAAAACAACAGGACTTCACATAACATCACCTATTCAGTACTGAACACAGCATTTTACCATCCAGAAGGATGACAATTCAGAGACAATTCTTGCATTGAGATTTTGCAGGATAAAACCCTGTAGTGTTCAGCCACTACCAAGGGCCATTTTGCATATAACAAAATCCAGCAAGTATCAAGCAATAGTCAGAAACCAAATGTAGATTCAAAGCTATCAGGAAAAATCCTGGTCAGGGCTGTTTTTGCTTGGCTGGTTGGGGTCTTTTCTTTGTCAAATTGAAGAGTTTGATCAGAAACATTTACAATCTACATATGAGCCTTGCTGAGTGCAGTGTTGTTCAGAATACTGTTCACATTAACACCCAGGATTTACCTGTTCCACTCAGTCATGGCACACACCCCACCACGGTGTGGCCAATAAAATCTTCGTGTAAATTTGATTTTACTGACCCAGGATTCCATTCATGTTCCACACAGAGAAGATGATAACCCCCAGTGTCCCTTCACTCCTGCTTTGGTGCAGTTTAGTACTGCATGTTTGAGCAAACTGAATCCTATTGATCACACTGGTACAACAAACCCAACACAGGCAAAGGATTTGTATTGCACAGTTTAACAATTACATACCAAATCCCTATTCTTCCAATGAAAAATAAGTTGAATATCTGCCCCAATTTACGTAATTCTGTCCCACCAGGTGAAAGCTACAGTTTGAATATTACTTTCTGATGCTAATACCCAAGAATGCTGCAAAACCTGCTTTAAAATTTGCAGGGCTTAAGAAAAGCTGAAGGCTCTACTTGGGTCATAACAAATTTAACTTAACCATGTCCTGAGGTATCAGGGTCCCTCCCCTCAAACACAAGCAAAGAACAACTTAAGTTGCCTAATCAACTCTACTGAAATGCTGAATTGAACCATTGGCATCAGAGGCTAATGCCACATTTGAAAAGCACATGAAAAGCAAAATTTTCTTGTAATTTGCCAGTTTCTCTGTTTACATCCCCTGTTTCAGCAATGTATGCATTCACTTCTATGGAGCATATTAAAATAAAAACTAATTTTAGGCACTTTTTAGACACCTTCCAAGGTAGATGCTGTAGTTCAAAGCAAAGCCAGGAACCTCTCTAAGTACTCACAATAATGAACTGGAAGTAAGTCATATGTGAGTCAGTCAACAAATGATTAAAGCACATATAACAGCAGCCCTGATTTTATGCCAGATGAATTTAACAAGTGTCCTTGTAGACAAAAATGGCATCACATAAAAAGAGATGTTATCCTGTTAGGCATGTTAATTTTGGAATGGCTTTTAATAAAACTCACTGCTTCAGAATGCAGCTTTTCTTTATGCTTCATTTAAAGCTGCAACATTGGAAGTAAACGAAGCACAGGAAAAAAGATAATTTCCTTAATAATTTTCAATCTAAAGGAAATTATTTAGTGAGTTTTCTCTCTTTACAGCTGTTCTAAACAGAGTGCTATTAGAGTTTGTGCCGTGCAGTAAAATTGTTTCTTTTCTCTCACACATTTCCCGATGCTGTCCAAGATCTCTGATGCTTTGTACCACATTCAATTACTAAGAAGCAAGGTGGGTACTAAGAACAGGTAATTCTGGGTGTCTCAGGAGCACGTGTGGGTCACTTACTTATCTCCAGCTGCCTCTGGATCCGGCCCTTGCTGCGCTCCCGGAAAAGCGTCTGGGTCTCGTTGTACTCGGTCATGACCTCCACGAATTTGTGTGCCAACACCGAGTGCTGCCGTGGGGCAGACACAGAGAGGGCTGGTTATTGCTGGCACACACAACAGGGGCACTCACAGCACAACGAAACACCACGGGAAATCACTTCCCAACACTTAAACTCATTCTCCACCAGAATCCACTGATCTTCCTTACACTGGAGGGATCCTACCTGTGTTTTCCTTATCCTGAGGTCCACCGATGTCCTGTTGGCATTTTCACCCTGATCAAAACTCTGCTCGATAGCTAAGAACAAGGCAAGAGCACTGAGTCAATGGCAGCTTTTAACAGTGTAGCTCAATCACTTTGTAAATGTTATTACTGCTTTTTAAAGATACAAGTTCCCCACAGACATGTGCAACATTTCAGGGTAGAGGGGTGGCAGGGAGATATAAATAACATTTTAAAATAATTTTGATTAATTGGTAGAGATCTTTAAAGACTCTTTAAAACTGCCTCAATCATACTCTTAACAGAGTCACACTACTGTCTGTTACACTGGAAACATTTTAAAAGGTGTCTTTTTGCAGTTAATCTTCTTCCAAAATATCATCCCCCCAAAAAAGCATGTCAGTTGCAGAACACATTTCTACACGGAGGAATTACTTTGCATTTTAATTTTCTAGATTATTTCTGAAAGCAAGTTTTATTTGTCCTCACAACTTACCCTTTAGCCTAGCCCGGATTTTATTAGCAATCTTCTTTATTTCCTCATTTAGTTCTTCAAGTTCTTCCTTTGTTCCTTTAAAAAATAGATTTTTGTTTTAAACTGTTAATGATTGATAATAGTAAGTCAGCAAGAGTCTATGAATCTACCTTGCCATCTCAGAACTGTATTCAGTACAACCATGCAGAGATGAAGTTTATTATCCCCCTAAGTATTTAAATACTGTTTTTATAACAGCAACCATCAGGTTCTTGCTTCTTATGACAGGCTTACACCTGGGAAATGTTATTATTATCAAATCTTCAACAAAACCAGGTGATAAACAGGTTTTTTAACACATTCAGGGTAATGGTAATTTGCTAGTCAAAAGTTAAATGCCACTGAGTTGTAAGTACAAGTGCAAATACAGATTTATCTCCCCTTTTTCTCAGCTGTGTTGTGTACCAGGTGTGCAGTGCTTTTACACTCACTGCCAGATCCGTGCCGTGCCCTCCCTGTCCCATCCTGAGGAATTCTACCCAGAGCACTCGTGGGGAGCTCTGTGACACCCCTGTCACAGGGCTCACTGAAGGCACTGGGTTCACACGAGCACTGCTCACTGGTGCTCTCACTGGATGCTCCTACACTATTCAGATGCAATTCTGAGCACAGTTTTTAGCACGAACACAGGCTGATAAATGAGCTGAGACCACAGACTTTAAACATGAGAGTCACTGAAAAAGCAGCCTGCAAAATCAGTGTAGGAGTACAACTCCTACAACTCCAAGGAAAACAGGGGGACAGGATAAAATAACCCTCCAAGTTCTGTTTTCATCAACAAGATGAAACAGCAAGATGAATGTTAAGCCAGCATTGCAACATCCAAAACAAAATCTCTCAGCATCTTTTCTTCCCTTTTCTCTGAGCCCTGCCCAAAGCACAGCCAGGCCTGGAGCTAACAGGGGCTGAGAACAGGGAAGGGTCCATGGGCAAGTGCCCTGAACTTCCGAGTTCTCTGCTCAGAAAGCACAACTTCACTTCCAGCTTTGGGCTTCAAGCCTCTAAAAATAGGGCTCCACGTGGAACTGGAAGTACTGCTGCAGCAGCTGGCTCTGGTGTGAGACAGGACCTTGACCCTCCTGAAGAATAAAGAGAGGACTTGACAGTGTAAGCTTCACTTGACAACTTCAACGTTTTCACAAATTAGAAAAAACCAAAGTAATCTCTCAGTTTCTGAAGAAAAAATCCCATATTAACCTGAGTTTTGGTCTAGGAAAGGTTTGGATGATGCAAGAAATATTCTGAAAACACATTTTCTTAAAATGAGACTTTAAAAAGGTCAAAATAAACAAATGGAAGTATTAATTCAGTATTAAAAATGAAAATATTTACTTAGTGTTACATTTTGCATTCTGAACACCTAAAGTTCTATTCCTATGCACAGCTAAAACAAACAAACAATATTTCAGAATATCTTGCCACAGTTATGTGAAATCTTAATAATTATTACTCACTTCCTTCAGGATTTGGTGCTGACAGGATAATGCTGTGCTGCTTCTTCACTTCTTCCACATTTTGTGCTATTTTTGCTATATTATTTCTAATTTCCTCAACCTAGAGGAAGAGAAATATGACAAAGAAGACATTAGAATAATTTAGGGCCAGTATTTTTTAAAAAACAAAAAACCCTGCTAATGAAACTCAAACAATTTCATCTGTAAGTACCAGAGAAAGAAATCCCAGCAGAAATGTCAATGTTTAAATAGCCTGTAATTATTTTTTTAAAATAAAAACCGGTATTGTTAACAGCAAATATATTCTGTATGGCCAAAAACTTGAGTGCTAATATTCTTAATAAACAACCATTTTAAAATTCTATTAGGAAATTTCTTGTTGATAGGGAATTAAAAACATTTCTCTGCAACAGAAACAGAAAATACCCTGAAACAAACTAAGAAAGTGTTACCAACACTTGATTTGGCATAACATTACAAACCATACTGGGTAGGACATGTAGATGAATTGTTAAACCTAATTATTGAACTTAAAAGGCACAGACAGAAAACAGTCTCTAATCCATGGTGAAAACTGTAACTTTACCTGCTGGAAAAAGTCATCCATAAAATGGTCTTTTTCGATGATAACTGTCTCCCCATCTTCATTTCCTTTATACTGTAAAGGACAACAAAACAAATCTGTGAAATGAACCCCAGGACATTGTTCTGAAAAAGCTACAACTTGTGCCACACTGCTACAGCACACGTCTTTGTCAACAGTCTGCAGAGACAGAGAAGTTTTCCTTTTCTGAGGACTGTAATCTAAAAACAAATAAGCAGAGAGGCCACAGAAAGTCAACTGAGTACGACAGAGCTGGGAGAGAAACACAGAGAGGTGCTGGGTGCTTGTGATGTAACACTCCAGTGCCAGCCAGAACTAAAACCATCCACAGCTCCTACTCCTGCCCCCAGGTGCTCCCAGGTGCCATTCCACACCACCTCAGCCCTAATTACTCTCTACTAAATTAGAAATCCATTGCATAGCTGCTAAACCCTGCCAGGCTCTCCCACAGCCCCAGGGCACCCGGCCCAGCACATCCCCAGCTCCCTGACCCGGAGCCAGCCCAGCACACTCTGTGCATCCCAAATCTTTATCACGGGAAAAGAGAGAATTAACGTGCATCAGATGAAGGCAAGGAGTTGAAGCTTCTGTCTTCTTTAATTCCCTCTGTGGAGTGCAGACTGTTTGAACTGCATTGAATCAAAATTAGAACAAAATATTACCCTTAACATACAGTCAATGGTTATCTGTTAGAGAAATGAGATACAATATAATTGTCATTAAGGGATTTTCACTCAAAGACATCTTCTCTTTTTCTTAAAAGGCCCTCTGCCTCTGATCTTCTAACACCCACTTTCTGCTCCTAACCTCTGATCCTGTTACCCAAGAAGTTTGGTTCTGGTTTAATTAAATGACGTGAGGTATGCATTGTTTGCATGACAAATCTGCAGTTTAATCCAGTGTCAAACACTGCCATGATCTTATACAGGAGTTACAGCCAGCTGAGTGCCCCAAATCTTCAGGGAGAAGTTACTGTACTTGGTGCTGGTTCCTTTCCTGCAAAGGCAGGGAATGCATAAAGCCCTGTGGCAATGTGTTTGTCAGAAATCATGTGGGTTTTCTGCTCGGGGAAACAAAAATGCCCCAAGGGAAGTACAGGAACAGAGATGTCACTGCTCCCCTGGACCAGCCTCCAGCCACACACTGCTGGGTGCCATTGAAGAACTTCTGCAGTGGCTCATTCTGGGGAGATAACGCTAGAACTCAAATTATCTGTCCTTAGAGATTGCCATCAATTAACTGTCTTGCTTAACACAAATAAGGGAGGAAGTCTGTGCCCAAATGAAGTCACCCAACATTTTACCATTCCCAAGACTGCACTGCTACTAAGCCACAAGCTCCAAGTTATTATTTAAGAAGGAGCTACACTTTAGAGATGTTTAATTTCATTATCTATGCAAAAGAACACTTTCTGTTTATATTTACTGAGTAAAGAATACTTCTTCTGCTTGTTCGTAACAGCATCCTATATTTAGTTATTTGAACTAAAAATAATGAAAATAGCATCTACTAAGAGATTCAGAATGTCAGCTTTTAGTTTGATCAGATCTTAGTAAAACATGTAACACCTGAGTGAATCCTAAATGAATGAAAGACAGAAATGTGACTCAGAAATGTGTCTGGAGATGCTCAGCAGGGAGGCAGCTGATGATGACTCCCCAGCCCACAGCCTGTGCCATGTGTATTTCACTTTCACATTTGGTTGCAATGACACCCCCGACAGATCAATCCTCTCTACCATTGTTGAAGGATTTACGGACAGCCTGCCTCAGCCATCAGCACTTGAGACACCTGATAAGTTTGTCAACCTCTGTTCTCTACATTCTTAAATCATCTCTTACCCAAAATACAGCTCATTTGCTAACTCTGTTCAACTGAGGTGATGTGCTTTTGTGCTTCTTTTGACAAGCACACAACCCACCAAGAACTCACTTTTATCACTGAGGCTAGCAGAAAGATCCTGCTCTCCCTGGACTTCACCTCCCTGGTACAAGCAGTATCACAAAAAGCTGATAAAAACTTTCACGTCAATGCCAAGAGCAATCTAATAAAGTGTGTTTGCAGCTCATACCTTGACCTTGGGACTCCAAGTCTGGGACAGGCACCTCCATGAACACTCAGAGACCTATGAAATGTGCCAGGCTCCCTCGGGAGTTTGTGCTGCTGTGGCTGGGACAGAGCTAACTCTTCACAGCAGCTGGCACGGGCTGTGTTTGGGATTGTGGTGATGGCACAGGGGTGTTCCAGCTCCAGCCGAGCAGCACCTACAGAGCCTGGGCCTTTTCTGCTCCTCACCAAGGAGGCTGGGGGCACAGATGGGAACAGCTGTCCCCGAGTGACCCAAGGGGTACTGCAGAGCACTTGGCATTGTGCTGGGTACAAAGCTGGAGCAGAAGAAGGAAGGAAGGGGGCACCTTTAGTGTTAGGGCGTTTTGTCTTCCCAAGGCACTGTTACGTGTGACAGAGCTCTGCTTCTCTGGGAATGCCTTGACCCCTGCCTGCCCAGTGGAAGTAAGAAAGAATTCCCTTTTTTTGCTTTACCAATTAAACTGCCTTTACTCTCAATCCATGAGTTTTCCCACTTTCGGAATTCTGCCCCCATCCCACCGAGGTGAGCGCGGGAGCAGCCGTGTGCTGCTCTCTCTGCCAGCTGGGTTAAACGACACAGATATTCACAATATCATTTCTCAGCACCAAGCAGAAGCTATCCTGAGGGTTGATGAAACTTCTGCCACTTCCACTACCTAACAGAATTGCAGAAATAAGTCAGGCTGGAGATATCTTAGTAATTACTGACCTCTGAAACTGAAAACAGCTTTTGACTGAAAAACGTGACTATTACTTGCCCTTGAAATTCCATTCAAGGTTAGCTCTTTCTCAGTGCAGATCACGTGCACTCCTCTGGCAGCCTGCAAGGACAAGAACTGACCACCATCGCAGGGAACCAGCCCCAAGGGGTATGTTACAGCTTCTCCCTGCAGCATCCCTGTGTCCAGAAACCCTTCTGCATCCCAGCAGCCAGGGAGAGCTGAGGCAGCTTTGGCAGGTCAGTCACTAACACGCTTTTAGCAGCACTACAGTACAACCACACAGACATCAGTAAATCACCTCACACTGCTGTGACACCGAAGGCACACAGCTCATCCTCAGAAAATTCCGTGTCTGAACCAAGCCTCACGTCAGAGGCTGACTCGGGGAAAAACAACAGCCGTGTTTTCCTCCCTCTGGAAAGGCTCATTTTGTGTTTGTTTCCATACCACCCAATTCTAACAGTTTTAACTTCTGTGACTTTGTGGTTTTTCACCTGTTCCTGAACAGTTCTGGGGGCACTAAGTGACTGTCCAAGAAGCAGTTCAGAAAAAAATCAATGCAGTTCTGTTCGAGTTACAGGTCCTTGCTTAAAAACAGCTACGGTCATATATGAACTTATAGATTGCTATGTACTACTCATTTTTCAGAGATTATGTGTAAGATACCTTCATTAACAGTCAAGAATAAAGAAATATAAAAATCAAGTATTTTAAAGGATTCACCAATCAAGCATGAAAAATGGATTCCACAAGACAGCTCTGCTTCCACTTCAGCATGTAACAAGGGGGTCATTTCTGAGCCATATGGACAATGCACCCCAAACCTGAGACCTGAAACATCACTCTGCTTGAGCAGAGGTTTATGTCTAACCTTGTTCTGAAATGATTTAACACCGAAAGAAAGTATGAATGAGTTTTATTAACAGACCTCTAAAAGGACACCTGTTTTTAATACCTGATGTTTGCTAAATGTGCTCAACTGAACATCTGAACATGGGTTGTACAGCTCTTTTAGGGCCATTTTAAGATGGACTTGTATCTGTGAACAGCAAACCACTGAAGGCTGGGAGCACATTTTGCAATCAAAGCTATGTACTACTCATTTTTTTCTTCCCTAAACAGCAACTATAAACCACTGCTGAAAACAGTGTATTAGGTCAGAGAGAACCTTTTAATCTTACACTTATTTGCGCTCAAAATATCTAAAACCAGTCTGGGATTTGATCCATTGTCCAATTAATTGTATTAAACGACAATTCAAACAGCTTAAAGAAGTTAATTTGGGCCTGCTTAGAGTAATTTAGAAATGACATTAAAATAACTCCCTAAAGTTGAACAAACACAATTGTGACTGCTATCTTCTGAAAAAGCATGTACATTACAAAACTTCTTCGAGCTAAGAAAACAAGAGGAAGCAACACTATCTGAAGGCTATATAATCTGCATGTCATCAACCACTTCTTTCTCCAGCAACTGTTTAACTGCCTAAACATAGTGTATTAACAAAAAATATCTGAAAGTTATGCTGATTTTGTGTTAATGAACCACAAACATTGAGAGGTAACATTTCTACCTCTTCTTTATAATGATCTAGGAAAAATTAATGACAAAATATTTTGCTTGCTGCCCAATACCATCCAGGAACACACAAATGAGGACATGGAAAATGAGCATTTCTGCTAAAGGCAATAGTGTGCTCAGTTAAAACAGGTCAGGGTAGGCTGGCTACAGCCCTGGGACCTTTCAAACTCCTTGGGTACCACAGTGGTTCTTTGGGGGACACGGGGTGAGGGAACTGACAGGTAAGGTATGACCAAAGGAACACACAATGAAATCCTCACGTCAGGGAAGAGAGGTGAGGTATAGTTATTTCTGATGATTTTGCAGGCCTAGACCTGTTTGAGAACCACAACGTCTGTGTTCTGCTCTTCAGTTAATGATTTAGCCAAATGAAATACAATGAAACTACATTAATAAACCCAAACAGTTTGGAAAACAGGCAAACAAGTGTTAACACATTATTTCTTCAGATTCATTACTCCTTTTCAAAGCATCTTATCCATGTGTCAAGCATCTCTGTTCAAAGCTTTTATTCTATGAAAGGAAAACCACTTCACAAAATCATTGGTTTTGATATTTCAGATAAAGATGTAAGATGGAAGCTGCTACTTCAATGAGTTCCCCATGGAAATGGGAATATCCATCTCCCTCGGATATGCAACTTTTCAAAATTTCAAGTACACACTTATAATTGCGATAAAACATAGACTAGATCTTCAGTAACTTTTACCTTCAAGTATTTTTTTCATTAGAAGAAAACTTTTCAGTCTCTAAGCTATTTATTAATTCTACAGGCAGTGAAAATTCCACTGATGAACATATGAAGCACTTCAGCAATACCAGCCTATATATATTTAAAGCAGCAGCCTGCTGCAGTAATGTTTTCAGATGTCAAATAACTAAAGCCAGCTTAAAAATTCCTGCTGCATTAAACACTTTTAACTCTGTCAGTGAGGGGTGTGTCAGGGTGTGTTATTGGTTTCTTTCATCTACAAAAACATAGAACAGGATTAAGTCTACGGGTACAGGATTATAAATTATAAAGCGAATCTGGATCACTGTGGGTTGCTTCCTCTATCTGGGAAGCGCGCACCAGCACCGAAATTTGGCACATGTTCCCACAAGCTGGACATGTTTAGAAACAGGAAAAGGGAACAAGTATACCTGAAAGAAATGATACTGGCTTTTTGGCATGACTCCAAAACATCATTCCTGGTAGAGAAACTGTAATTTAATCATCCTCCAACTTTTCAGATGCCAATTCATCCTTTCAGAGGAAGACAAAGAGACTGGTAATTCCATCACTAGAGATGGAATTCTACACATACGTGGAGTACTGGAACCACCACAGGAACTCCTGTGCGTTCTCCATTTCCATTTCTTTTCAGAAAAAAAAAAAAAAAAACCCAAACAAACCCAAAACAAAAAACCTGAAATAACCTTTTATTTTACCCAAGCCATATCCTGTTGCAGACAGACTTATGGTGCCTCCCCCCAGCTCTCCCTTCTTTTTTAGGATAGTGTTTCCAAAGCACAAATAAGGGAAAGGAAAAGAACGTATAAACAGCAGCAGCTACCATTTTGTAAACACGCGGAAAACAGCGCCTGCAGAGCGCTTTCCTGCCGCATCACGGCCCAGGAGCTCCCGGGCGGACGAACGCACCCCGCCGCAGCCCGGACGGCTCCAACACCGAATTCCCGGCGGCTTTAGAGCCGCGCAAGCCGCTTCGCCGAGCCCAGGAAGGAGCGGAGCGCGGCGCGCTGTGAAAATCGCGCAAGGCGGAACTCTGCCGCCAGACCCCCGGGGAGGGATCCCGCGGGAGCGGGGCCCACCCAGCCCTCGGGACCGGCGGTGCCGCGGAGCCGCCACCGCGCCGCCCGCCCTGCCCGCGCCCCCGGCCCCGCC
>VZRV01006478.1:445758-479591 GCA_013398115.1 Falcunculus frontatus | reverse complement strand
GGAGCGCGCCCGGGGCTGCGAACGGCCCCTTCCGGCGGGGCCCGCGGCGCTCCCCGCGCTGCGCTCACACGCTGCCATTTCCCCCGCAGACCCAGCATGGCCGCCCAAGGAGAGCCCCAAGTGCAGTTTAAGGTAAGGGAGTGCTTCGCAGCTTGGCTTTGGGGGGTATTTTTTCCCTTCGCTGGAAAAGTAGCACGAGCGACTCCCGAGTGCCGACGTGGATGGTGGGTTTGGTTTTGAAGTGCTGGTCTTTCCTTAATGGGGCAATTTATTATAGTATTGCATACAACTTGCACGAAAAGAGTCTGTTAAACTGTGTCAATCTGTTCTATTTGTAGTTTCATCTTATAAATTAATCTTTTCCTACAGAATAGATTTTAAATTTGAGATTTGAAGCTCACTGTAAAAAGTGCTCGGAGTGAATTAGAATAGCCTGCTTTCTGTTATGTGCTAATTGTTCGAATGTTTCAGAAGAGAATTTTCTGGTGTTTTGTGTGGCTGGTGGGTTGGTGGTGGTTTTTTGTTGTCTTAACAATCAGAAGTCCTGAAGACTGCTTCTTGAAGGTTGTTTCTTGTGCTTGCTGCAGTGCTTGGCTAGCATATTCCAGTTCATGGTGCAAATGTTGGTGGGGTTTTGGTTTTGTTGGGTTTTTAAGTTGTAAGATAACAGTGGATTTCTCTGGTGGATGTTTTAATCATTTCCTTTCCAAATCTGGTCACATTCAGGTTGAAAGCCCTAAACATTCTTCATTCAGTCTCTTGCAGTAGTTCAGTAGAACCATATTCACAGTGCATTGTAATTTTTACCTACAAGGACTGGATAACACTGACCAGAGTTACAGCCTGATGGGCTTAACAGATTGGTTCCCAGCACAGAGAGTTGCTTCATGGGGAGTTCTGTCTTTTGTTTACAGCACCTTGTAGGAGTTAAGCTCTTTGTAGTAATAAATGGTATCTGTGCTACAATGGCTGATAAATGTCTCAAAATGCATTGCTCTGACTTTTTTCCTTTTTCTGTCCACAGCTTGTTCTGGTTGGTGATGGTGGCACTGGCAAAACAACATTTGTAAAGCGTCACTTGACTGGTGAATTTGAAAAGAAGTATGTAGGTATGTCTGAAGAAATGTTTGAGCTCCAATACCTTACAAATGGATGTGCAATCCATGACTTGCTAAATGCATTGCTTTTTGTTATTTCCATAGCAACACTGGGTGTTGAAGTTCATCCTCTGGTGTTCCATACTAACAGAGGCCCTATTAAATTTAACGTATGGGACACGGCTGGCCAGGAGAAGTTTGGTGGCCTGCGTGATGGTTATTACATCCAAGGTAAGATGTGTGGAGGGGGGACAGTTCTGTACCTCGTAGCCTTCAGTCCTTCATTCTGCTCACGTTGGCAGCTGTCAGTGTGGCTGCAGTGATGAGCTGCTTTAGAAGCCTTCAAACTCTTCATGTAGGTAGGAGAATGTCCTTTGCTAGACAACTTGTGCTAATATGGGAACACACTAAAATTGTGCTTCAGTGTGTTACTGTGGGCTTTGGTATTAATGAAAGTGGTGCACCTTTATTGACCACATACTGCTGGTGAAATTTGGTGGCTGAGGGGAGAAAATGTGCTTCAGTAAGTGCAGATTTTTGTCTGTGTTGCTGTCCTCAGGCAAGGGCTTGGAGCACACTGTAAGATTTTCGTTACAGTTGGGAAGTTGGACACCTCTGTGCCAGAGTTTACTTATCATTCTGAAAAAGTGCAGATAGTGTTCCTTATTGCTGCTTGGCAAAGATGTGTCCTGTGTTACTTCACTCACCTGCCTATCTTTATTATATCTTATTTTTGTAAAGTGTTATTGAGTTCTTTGAGAACATGCTCTGGACAAGGGCATCCTGAGGTGTGGACTGCAGGCTCTCAGCCTGCCTTGAAGCCTCATTAGTGTGTCTGAGATGAGTTAAACTGGTGTTAACTGATTTCTGTCAAACACTTGGGCAAATCCAAGTCGGCTTCTATAATCTTGTGTATTCTCATATGATGTAACACCATGTTCCTCAGTGATACAGCCCAGTTAGTAAAACCAACTGGTCTGAGATGGGCAGCACAGATGTGAGGTGACACAGTTGTGGGCCAGGTTCTGTGGGCTCGTGCACTGAGCTCATTAACAGAACAGGAGCTGTCAGAACTGTGATGCTGAGAGGGAAAAGTGATTGCAGATGCTTAACCCTGATGTGGGATATCTCTGGGTTTCTCTATCCCATCTGGTAAGCAGGTGTTACTCCTGGTGTAACTTGACTTCCCTTCTCTTGCAGCTCAGTGTGCCATCATAATGTTTGACGTAACATCAAGAGTTACTTACAAGAATGTACCTAATTGGCATAGAGATCTGGTACGAGTATGTGAAAATATCCCCATAGTGTTGTGTGGCAACAAAGTGGATATTAAGGACAGAAAAGTCAAGGCAAAATCCATTGTCTTCCATAGGAAGAAGAATCTCCAGGTAAGTCAGTAGGAATCCAGTTGGTGGGGTCTGTGGGGTGCATTTGGGTTTTGGACAGTAATTGTGCTCTGCCTTTGTCATTATAGGCAGCTTCACATCTGTTGGCTTTTCAAACCAAAATTCAGCGGAGGGGGAAGTTGAGGATGATGTTAAGGGCAATCATCACTGGCCTGGAGCAGAAGCTGTGATAAGTTCTTAAAGAACCTCTGCATTTGGCTTTAACTGCTCAGAATCTCAACTGATGACAGGATTGAGACTGCAGTAGTTCATGTCACGGGAGAAAGATAGATGCACTATTGCCTCATGAAAATTTCATCCTTGATGAGATTTGATACCTTTCAGTTCATAGTTTCTGCCTGAAACTGTTTCTAGACACTTAGATCATAACTGCTTATGAAAATGCAAACAAAAGCCATGCAGTCCAGAAAAAGTAAGGTAAAAGAGTTGATTGTTAGTCTTGGTATGTCCTAAATATTAGAGGTTTTTTAAAATAATGTCTACTATGTGCCTTTTTCAGTATTATGACATTTCAGCTAAGAGTAACTACAACTTTGAGAAGCCTTTCCTGTGGCTTGCTAGAAAGCTAATTGGAGATCCTAACTTGGAGTTTGTTGCCATGCCTGCGCTCGCACCTCCTGAAGTTGTTATGGACCCAGCACTGGCAGCACAGTATGAGCAAGACTTACAGGTCAGTGGCAGAGGGCACAGAGGGCAGCCACCTGCCTGGCAGCTGGTGTCAGACTCAGGGCACAAACAGCTGAAGAGCAGTTCCTAAGTGTGACTTTTCTTTGTTGCAGATTGCTCAGACCACTGCACTGCCAGATGAAGATGATGACCTGTGAGGGATGAAGCTGGAGCCCAGCGTCAGAAGTCTAGTTTTATAGGCAACTGTCCTGTGATGTCAGTGGTGCAGCGTGTTTGCCACTTTATTATCTAGCTGAGCAGAACATGTGCTTAATCTTTGGGATGCTGAAAGAGATGAATGGGCTTCGGAGTGAATGTGGCAGTTTAAAAAAAAAACAAACAAAACAAAATGAAAAAAAAAAACCAAAACAAAAAACCTTCATATTTTGGACCTGCATATTTAGCTGTTTTTTGGACTGCAATTACTTCCCCTTTTGAGTTTCAAATATAAGACTGCTGCAGTCACATCAGAGTGTTAAGTGGAAAATCTTGTTTCTGTCATTCCCATTCTTTTGTTTAGGTAATAAAGTTGTATTTCAAGTATCTCTAAGCAAGTGAACTTTCATGCATTGTTAGGAAAACTGTTCAAAGTGTCTTCTGTTCTTCATTCAAGGGTAATACTTGATTGTCTACTACTGCATTTCTCATTGTTTTCCTTCCTGCTCCTCTTGCTAATTCAGAGCTAACAGTTAACCTTTCCTTTTTTTGTTGGCGCATAGAACTGAAGTATCTGAGGAGAGCTGAGCTGCCAGGCAGAGCCTGGACCAGCGTTCCCAGCAAATGGGAGTGTTGGTGGAGCAGGGTGCCTGGGGAGCTGAGCCTGCACTTTGGCTTGCACATGCTACAATTAGATACAGTCTCAACTCCTCACTGTAACTGTGTTCCACAGTTACCTTCAGAGCTCTGTGTTTTAGCAGCCAGGCACAAATGGCATCCAGGTCTGTTAGGTGACTTCAGCTGTGTCTTTGCATGGAACAGCAGTAGAGCTATAGCTGGTTAGATGAATTCAGAGCATCTTCAAATTCACTGACTAGCAAACAACCGTGGTTCGAGCTAAAAAGCTCTCGCCTGCCCAGTGGTATATTAACCAAAGCCACAGTGATTTAAACATCTAGACTTTATTGTAACTGCACCAAGTTCTTAATTTGAAACTGGCTTATTACAGCACAAATGGTGGAAAATGTCAACTTTTAACCCTACCTTGTAGAGATGAATCTTGGTCAATATTAGTACTGCTAGTAAGCAAAACTTAACTTTAGGAATTTTTTTTTGGTAGTGTTTGAGTACATGAAGCCTTGGACTCTTCAGTTTTGTATTTTTGGTTTCTTAATAAAGTGGAGCATTTCATTTATTCCTTTTAACTTGCATGTTTGTGTACATAAATTACTTGAATATTCAGCTTTTGCTGCATGGTAGCAAAAATTGGACTACAATTACTACTTGTGCAATATTGCTGTAAAGGAGCCATTTTTAAGTTAGTTCAAGTTGGGAATTCTTGGGGGGTTGGGCTTCTTGGTTTGTTTTTTTAGCTACTCAGAAGCTGAGTTGTGTGTTAAAACTTGAAGCTCCTGGATGAAAATGAGGAATGTCATACACTTGGTGTTTGTAAAGGGACCAACTCCCACTTAATGTTTCATTGACTCTTCTTGCTGCATAATCTTGCTTTAACTTCTGTTGTAGGCTCTTGCCTGTGGTGTTACTAATTCCCTGTGCAGCTCGTGGTTAATCCTGCTGGCTTGGCTGCTGCTGCTGCTTTACTAGCTGTGGTGGCTTTTTTGTCTTCAGGCTCTCACTTCTGGAAACATCCTGCTCAAAAACACAGAATGGAAAACTTCTGTAGTTTGGTAGCATTGACACGCTTCAAGAAGAAGAGGCAGCAGCCTCTGGAGTTGTTTGTGTGATTTCATAGCTTGTGAATGGTGTCATCTTTACAACTCATCTGCTTGCCACAGGTACTGTCCTTGGTATGATTCCTCCAGAGCAGCTGGGAAGGTGCAAAAGCTGCTTAAAGACTGCTCTAACTGTTGGGAGCTTTGCTCTGTAATCTTCAGTGCTGCTCCCAAGTCCAGAAAATTCCAGCTCTGAAGTAGGAATGCTAATCCTGCTCTGATGGAAGTCACTTCAATTTACAGTGTTCTGGGAGTGGAGTAAAGCCCACTTACACCATTAGCTTTATTATGTTTACTCCCTGTTAATTGTTGATTTTAAATAATGCAGGTAGCCTTAAATGCACGTGCAGATCACTCAGCTCAAGTTCTTTAACCATTCTAAGGAAGTTTTCACTAGTTGGGTTTAGAGAAAACAAAACCTATTTAGTCAAGCAAAGAGGAAAATTAAAGTTGTGTTCCAATAACCTGTTTACTGAAGTCACATCAATGCCAGGACTGAATGGAGACCGAAATCCTTCGCTGGAACTCATGCCTGGCTGCTCTCTGGTTGGATCAGGTAATTGCAGGAATTCTGTGTTCCCTGCACACCTGGGTGAGTTTTCCCAGACCGCGGTCTCTGGTTTCAGGCTGTACTGACAGGTTCCTTAAAGGCAGACCCTGTTCAGTGGGAACTCAGGGGCAGGACGGGAGCTGGGCCATTCCCTGGTGCTTGTTCCAGGGTGAAGCTGGGAGGGTTCAAGTGTCCAAGCCCAGAGAGCTGGATCACAAAAGCAGCTGCAGAAGTGCAAAGCAGCTACAGCAAAGGCAGGAAACTGACAGAGGAAATGTTGTGCTGTTTACTGGGCCTTGGAATGAAGGAGAGTTAAAAGCCCCCTTGGGAGTGCTGGGGCTGCCCTTGGATCTCAGGATTTCAGCAGAGAATGTTTTTTTAGAAACACTGGGTGGCACTTGTCTGCAGCACTGGAAATCTATGTGCCAAGAAGGGTGAAGTCTGCCCCTCTTGTACATACAAGAAACAAAACACAACAAAATTTGTCTTTTCCTACAGAGATTTGTTGTGCTGGTATTGCAGTCTGAGACTGCTGGGATAAACTTCTGTCCTCACCTTGCTGAAACAAGTGCATGGTTTGATTGAAGGTGGTTCTTTGCCTGGACTGGTACTGGTCCCTTCCTCGCCTGCGTCTTGGCAGCAGTTGGTTGTCCCTCTTAGGCCAGGAGCAATAGCAATATTACAGGTAACTGAGGTGCTTAAACAGCTTCAATCCCTTTTTTCACCTGGGAGCATTAATTTATAGCCTGGCTTTGTGTCTGTGTGTTGGTTTTTGCACCGAGCTGAAGTTTGGCTTTTCCTAGCACAGGCTGCTGTGTGAGCACCCCCTGAAGGAGTTCTGCCTGTGCTGTAACTCTTGGTTATCTCTGCAAGTGGCCAGGACAGGCACACACTCAGCTGGGGATTTGCTTTTGGAGGCTATCAGTGACTGTGCTGTCCTAGCCACGAGCTTTTCCAGATAACAGACTTGCAGGGTTTTGCTGATGAGCCCAAACAAGAGCATCCTTACTTGTCTGATTACTGACACACGAGGCTCATTGTTCATACCAAGGCTCTAGCACAGCCTAAACCTCCTTGGGTTACAGATTGGAGTGCACAAGGCAAATACTTTTAATTGGGTTGTGTGGGTAATTATCTCCTAGTTCACCTAGCGAGGTGAGAGTTCAGTGAGTGAATGACATTTCCCACAAATTCCGGTGTTCTGAAATGGGCCAGTGTTTGTATTAGGGCCCTAGTTCAGTACAGGAATAGGTTGCTTGATTTAAATTTCGTTTTGGATAGTAATAGTTGATGTCTGTCTTGCTGTGATCCTGGAATTCTGTCTCGAAAAGTATCAGGTTCCCATATTTATTCTACTTACATGAGGGGGAAAAAAGTTGAGTCTGTGATGACAAATTTCCCCAGATAATACTATAAACAAAAATTCGTATTTATATTAACATTACCAGAAGTTTTAGTGGCTCAAACTTATCTCTAAAATCATGGTTTTAATCTATTTAAAACAAGCATTCAAAATTGAGTGTTATCAATATATAGTCCAGGTTTCTAGGAGGCAGTTACGGGTTGCTCAGAGTTCTCTATTTCTCTGTTGACACTTTACTAGCAAGAACTGAAAACCAACAGTAAAATAGTCATAAACAGGAAGCTCTTCAAGGTTGTGGTGATCTATAACATCCAAGAAGAAAACTTTACCCCATGTCCTTCCTCCTGTGCCTGCTGAAAAGTCCCTGATTATGCTCTGGAGCACCAGGAGCTTCCATGACGCAGCCGTTTCATTCTGTACAAAGTGTTACACCAAAGACAGCAAATCAAATCAATAACAAATGGTTCTTTGCGCTGAACTCTTTCAGTGAGGCGTTTGCTCCACTCTGATTTCCCAGCAGTGATAATAATTCCTATTGCTCCTGCTGTATGAACTTGCCACTGCACAAACCCCCAGTGCCTTGCTGATGGCTTTTTTCCATCGTGGTGGCTTCCAAAAATAGTACTGGAGGGGAGCACTGTGTGTTTTGGTTAGACTGAGAATATAAATGTTAATTTTCCTGTCTTTTTCAATAGATTACATCATAAAAAAAAAAAGAAAAGAAAAATTTTCTGGGTCTAGGAGTGGGTTCTCTGGGCAGGTTTTAGGGAAAGAGCTCAAGCCAGAGAGGTTTGTTGCATTTACAAATTAAAAGGTGGGCCATAATTAACAAGGAATCAGCAATTTTGGGCATTGTTCATTGTCTTTTGATTCTGGATCGGGTATTTTTACTTCTTCCTTGTACTAGATGTTTTGTTTCATTCGAATACCTAAGTTGAGGTTTAGGTATAAAAGTTATTTCAGACCACAGCAAATGAGTCATTCTGCCAAGTTTGTGTGAAAGAAGAGTCTGAGACGCATCACCCGACAGTCGGGAGTGCAGGTGTTAAACCTGCAGGATTAAACCAGCAGCGGGTGGTTCTTAGCGCACTGAGTGAACAGTTCTGATGGAGATTTAACATAACTTTGTCCTGGAGACCGGGTGCTTACTGCAGAATTCTCTTTTCTTGCTGCAGCAGACGGGATCCTCTGAGAGGACGGGGCTGTTTTGGGGTGATTCCAGGGTGATTCAGGGTGATTCCAGGGTGATTCAGGGTGATTCCAGGCCGGAATGAGCTCCCGCTGCAGCAGATGGGATGATGTGAGGGGACGGGGCTGTTTTGGGGTGAATCAGGGTGATTCCTGGGTGATTCCAGACCGGAATGAGCTCCCTCTGCAGCGCACGGGATGATGTGAGGGGACGGGGCTGTTTTGGGGTGAATCAGGGTGATTCCAGGGTGATTCCTGGGTGATTCCAGGCCGGAATGAGCTCCCTCTGCAGCGCACGGAACGCTCTGAGCGGACCCCGCTGCAGTTCCCACTTCGGCCACGCGGTGGCGGCCGCCGCCCGCACAGAGATTTTCGGTCTCGGGTCAAAAATGGATTTTTCTCCAAGTGAAATCCGCCAGAAGCGGGAAATGAACGGGGACAGAGCACTGCGGGTGGATTATTTCATCCTACTGCTGTTAGCACAGCAAAGCGTACCCACCACCGTCATTTTTCCCACTCTTCATCGAGTTTAAGTTGAAAAACTGTTAAAATTGGAACTTGTTACGTGATGACAGCCAACACATTGATATCTGACGTTAACTAAAGTACGGCTTCACCTGGAAAAAAATCATCCATTTAGTGCTAATTACTTGATGTTACAAAACAAAAATGTGGTGAGGAACGTGCAGTAGTCAAATCTAGCCCAGTGCTGTCGTGTCATTCACGGTTTGAGCTTAAAGTTATGCTATGGATAGCAAAGAGAGCAGAAAGCTTGAAGGATCGGTGTCCTCAGTATTATAGTTCCTGTTTTGCTGTAAAGAGATGTAAATAAGGGAGAAAGATGCTCCTCCTCACAGCCCTTCCGATCTGGAGCTGGGGTGGCTGGAAGAGCAGCTCTCTGATGGTTTTCTCTGCTATCCTTAAAAACAGCAGGGACCTTGGCTAACAGGTGAGAGATAAACATGATTTAGGCACATAGCGTATTCTGTGTTGCCCCGGGAAGCTTTTCGAACTGCATTTTCCTGTCGCCTGTTTTGTGATTCCTTTCAGCTGAGTTGGGTTTTGTGAGTGCCCTTTGAGTGCTGTGGCTGTGGACAGGGCGCTGCCTCTGACCTGTGCCCTCAGTGCCTGGTACCTGAGAGCTGTGCTGGCCTGGCAGCTTCTGCAGGACACATCTGATATAAATCATAGAGAAAACAATGCTATCTGCTTTAGTTAATCACATTTCCCAGTCCTATCTGTACTTTAGTTGCCATCTGTGGAGTGGATACTGGCTACAAGTGGTTCACTACTAGCAGAGGATTAATGGTTTTATTCTCTCTGAGCAAAAAATCCTCCTTCTGCATACATGGTGTATATCCCTGGCTGTTGAAAATCTGACATGTTCAGTTTTGTAATGCCATTTCCACAGGTACTGGCCTGACTACAGAACAGATCCTTCCATGTTTAACTCCACAGATTGATGTGCTGGGTGTTCCTTGATGTTTCTATCTCCTGCTCTTCATCCCAGCTGACTTTGCATATGCTAAAAAAGCCTTGGAGCCCAAAAGGGAAACACTTAATCTCTTGAAAAATCAGTATTTCTAACTAATTAAAAAGGGTATGAATTAGGTCGTATCAATCGTTTTTAGCTGCGACGACATCTGAAAATGCCATTTCTTTAAGGAGCCTATGAAAATCACTGACAGACTGACAAATCCTCTAGAAAAAGAAATGGAGATTTCTTTCATCTCCATATCATATCCATTTTCATAGTCAAAATCACATTTTGAATGGTTGATTTTATTCCAGTTTATTTTCCTGCAGAGTGCATTAAGAACAGTGGCAGATACAAATGGGATTTTTTTCTTTCATTTATTGTTTTGAAAATATGTTTTTAGGCAGTTCCATGATTCCAGGGTGTGTCTTGTGATTTTAGGATCTTTGAGATGACTGTTCCAGCCGACAGATGTAAGTGATTATTCAGATTATTAAGCATTGCAGCAGAGTGAGGATCAAACCAACAGGAATCTCTGTGGCTGAGGGGTCATGGAGGAGAATTTGTGCTGGTTTATGTGCTGGCCCAGGAGCCAAGACTCAGTACCTGAAATTATGTGACTTGCTCTGGAATTCAGTTTTCATGCTTCCAAATTAGTTAATGAATTGCATTTCAGATTTGATGACTCTTCAGATTTTAATAAGAGCATAGATTTGGAAGCCTCTGCCAAGTCTTCAGCCAGCTCTGATTTCTGTCCCCACCCTCTCATTGCTTTTGCCACTTAGATCTAAAGTAGGAAACTACAAAAGCCAGGAACTGTCATTCCCCATAGGATGAAGAGTCTTTAATATATATGGATGTGAGAACCTCAGATGTTCTTGCTGAGAACTAATTTCCATTGGCTTCTGGCTTCTCCTTTCGTGCTGCTGAACTTTTCACCATTCACTCGGATGAAGCCTTCATGGAGTTGCTTTTACCCTGAGGAGCAAGAGGCAAATATCTGCAGGAGAAAAGCTGGCACAAATCCTAGAGGCAAAATTTATCGTGGTTTAGGGATTATTCATCATTATCATGTAATACTGTAAGTATTATTTTAATATTTGTGTAATTAAGAGAATCTGACTACCTGAATGATCCCAAAACAGACACAGTTACAGACAGCGGCTTCTGGCAAAAAGGATTTGGCTTAATCACACAAAAAAGGATTTGTAAAATGTTTTATTTATACAATTATCCAATTTTATGTAAGCTTGACATTAAGGCTCAGATAATCAAAGATTTGATTCAATTAAATCTTTGGGATTGGCACAAAAGCCTAAAGTACTTTGCAAACACCAAATGTTTTCTTCAGCGTATGGAGTAAGATGTTCAAGGCACTGCCACGGTACAAAACAAGTCCAATGAACAGTAAATAGACAAAAAAAGGACAGATCCAACAACTATCATAGGAAGTGGAACCTCATTCAAATGAACTTGAAATGTAGAATTTATTGTATGGTTTTATCTACCTGCTTAATTGGCCTTTGAATCATCGGTGTCCTGATGTTTTCATAAGGAATAGCTACATCTATATATAGATATATATATATATATACACTAATTCAGCTTAGTGTTACATATGTTCCACAATAAAAGTATTTTCATTTGATTAGGCCCAAATTTTATTGCCAAAATGCTGCATTTTGTTTTCTGGCACCAACCAGCGTTTTCTCATATTCTTAATTAGAAAAATATTTTTCCATGATAGCATTAGCCTTGTTGAATGAAGTCCAGGATTTGTTTGTTTTCCTTTTCTCCAGCCTGGACTGTTCAGTTTGCCCTTCTCAGCCCAAAGAAGGTTTCAGGAAATGCTCTCATGAGCGGGGTCCCCTGGCTGAGGAATTTGACCAAAACATCGTTAATTACTCCATCTGTCCTGGGGGGTGGAGCCGTGCAGTGGCCACCCTTCGGTGCCTCCTCTTAGGATATTTTAGAGGGTGTTGTGGGTATCTAGAGAGTATTTGGGGTATTTCAGAGGGCATTGTGCAAGTGAGAGCTGTAAAGCCCCAATTCCTGCTGCCTCTGAGGGGTTTCCAGCACTTTTGAGGTTCTTTGGGGGTTCAGAAGCTCTTGAGCTGCTCAGCAGCTGCTGTCCTTGGGCCAGTGAAGAGCTCCTCGAGTGTCATTGTCACATCACACCTCGGCCTTTTCAGACTCATCCCCATCCACTACATCAATACTGATTAATATGATGATACTATTTTAAATACTCCATTTTTGCCTCTTTTTTTTAAAAGCAAAAATCTTCTGGCTTTAAGTGCGGTTTGTATTTTCCTGTTTTTCTCCTGAACCAGGGGCTGTTGTTGTATTTCAAGTGAATCTCCCGTGGCTGGCCAATTAACACCACCCATTACCATGATTTGATTGTAATGCATCAAGGAAAAAGAGGGGAGGAAACATTCTTCAGTCTCTTCGAAAGTGATGCAGCTGGCAAATGATTTTTTAAAGTGCAAATCTAACCAAATTGCACCTATGTACATCTGCGTGGCTCCCTGGAGCAAAGGACAGATGAATTAGTTTACACAGCTGCGGGGTGATTTGTGTAAGTGAATTAAATGAAATCCGTTCTACAAGTACTTAGCTGTGATGTCCATTACAAGCAGAAAAGTTCGCAGCAAAATGTAAGTGGATGAGTGTTGATCCATCAGCTGCAATCACCTTGCAAACAACGCCTGTTACTGACAGAAACAGTTTCACCAGAGAGCCACTTTAACCCAGAATATTTACTGATGGGTTAGTAGAGACCGTGATGTTAAAGTTTTACGAAATCTATCAGATTGATTCTTGAAATACTCCTTTCTGAGATGTTTGCTGAAACATTTCAATCCCAATTATGCACCAGCCCTCATCTGGTAAGTTAATGATTCCAGTGAAAGCAAGGGAAGAAAACTGCATTACAAATTGTTTGTGTTCTGCAGGGTAAAACCTTTCAGTGACCATTTCTCTGCTTGTATTTGGGTATTTGGCTACAAAGGCTTTTAACTTCGGGTTATTTGTGCTTTCCTGGTAAATGTCAGCTGCAGCACTGCTGATTTTCTGTTTCAGTCCTGTCACCACCCTGAATGAGCACCGGGTGAGCGAGGGGTGCCACAGCTGGCACTGCGGGCTGGCTGCCACCCGATGGGTCACACTCACCTGTGCCAGTGCCACCGACACAACCCCACGGACCTCTGCTGAGCCCTTGTCCCCCCGCAGAGCAGCTCCTCCCCGGCCCTTTCCCTGCTCTCTGCCAAGTGCCACACAAAATCTGGGGTCATTCCAGGGCTCCCCAGTCCTGAATCCCTCAGCAGGGCCCAGGGCTGAGGATGGAGAGCGGTGCTTGGGGAGGCTCTCGGGGCTCAGCACGGGTCCCTGGGGCTCAGCACGGGTCCCAGAGCTCAGCACGGGTCCCTGGGGCTCAGCACGGGTCCCTGGGGCTCAGCACGGGTCCCTGGGGCTCAGCACGGGTCTCTGAGCTCAGCACCTGCCCTCTGTGGTTTCAGTGAGCTCTGCTCCATCCTGCAAGGACTTTCAGTGAGCTCTGCTCCATCCCCAGGTTCCTCAGGAGCCGTCCCCTGGGATGGGTTTTCTGCCCAGCACTGGACCAGTGGCTCCAGTTTGCGCTCAGGTGCTGCCCCTGGGCTGTGCTGGGAGCAGAGTGGATTTCAGATCGTGTTTCCAGAGGACCACAGGAATAAACTCAGAATTTGTTTCTGCAAATAACCTCCAATGTCTGCTTGCAATTTGCTGTTTCCACAGAAATTTCTGGCGGTGAACGTGTTTGCTTGGATTCTCACAATTGTTTTGGTAAGCATATTCTTTCCCCTGACAGGCCCCTCTTGGCAAATATTTCAAATTCCTGTCTTTCTCTTTTTACATTTTAGCTTTTTCTCAGGATTTTTAGCTGCAGCTCTGTATTATTTCTAAGGATGGCTATACTTGTCACTATACAATGCAGAGTTCATAGGGTTTACACAGAATTCCTCCTCTTCTTTCAGGATATCGAGGAGATGGTGGCTAACACTAGTGAGGGAGGAAGTCTTGAAAAAGCTGAAGGGAAATAAGCAAAAGCCAGGCTGGTTATCATTAAATTTTTGTAGGAACTGAAATTCAAAAAGTCAAAATTTTCAAAATTATTCTCGTATGGGTCCTAAATCAGGATCAGAAAAAAGCTCACGTTTTATTTCAATATGGAAATTTTGTAACACTGAACTTTGGTAACCTTGGAACACTCGTGCAGCCTATGAATGTCTTGGGGTTTCCAGACCTAACTCTGATCTCCTCAGTCCCTGGGCCCTGCAGTTCCATCCCCTGCCCGTCATTTGCGAGGAACGAGTCCCCCCCAGGGGCTTTGGAGTCCGGAATCCATCTGGGAATGCGGCTGGGGAAATCGGGGCCGAGCCGCTGCTGCCGGGGGCGGTGGTTCCCAGCTGTGTAAGGTCCGTGTAAGGGGTGAGCAGGGAACCTCCAGGCCAGGAGCGAGAAGCAGCCCCTGTGAGAGGGGTGATTCAGGGCCAGGAACGGGAGGAACCAGGTGAGCCCAGGAGCAGAGCCCCCGCAGAGACGGCACTGAACGGGTGCGTGGGGAGGGGAGGACACCTAAAGGTCAGGAGGAGACCATGGGGCAGTGACAAGCATGGAAATCACTTTCCTATAAGTCAGAATCTTGGGCATTCACTGATTTTAAGCAAAGAATATTATCCCGTATTTACATAACTTCTGGCAGAAGAAAAGGTAAATAAAGTATTCTGGATTTTGTTGCGATATTAGCGTGTTATAATTCTGATTTTTAGTTTCTGGTGTTGCCTACATCACCCTTAGGTGGCCCGTGTGAGGATAAAGAAGGGGTTGATAGGGAAATGCGGGGAAGAAATTAAGAGGGATGGGAAGCTTATCAAATTTTGTTTACAATATTATGGTTTCAGTTTATTTGGCTGGAAATAAAGAACTTGGAGAGAACTGAAAACAAGATATTACCATAGAAGAGCAGATAAAATAAAGAATATCAGCTAGTTCTAGCTGCTATGTTTCTTTTACACGTAAAATGCTGATTAATATTTGTGACATAGTTTGCAGTGTAATTGGGAGACTCTCATAAAAATACTTACATGTAATTATTTTTATTAAAATAAAAAGTAAAGTAACAACTACAGAAGTTTTTTCCTAGGTTTGTGCAACTCTGAGGAAGCTGGAGAAATAGGCAATGCTTCAGTTTCCTCTGCCTGGTATAGATAAGGTAAAATCAATCCCTCGGGGTGCCATGTGATTTAAATCAGGGCTTTTTAAAGCTTTCTTCGGACAGAAATACAACCTAAAGCGCTTTTAAAAGTAAATAGATGTCAGCTTTCCTTGGAAAACTTCTCTCTTTTCTGTGAAGTGTTGGATTTGCGGGCGCTCTCGGTGCCTTTGATCCCTGCTCAGGTGAGCGGATTTTGGGAGCTCTGCGCTCCCCTCTCCCTGCCCGAGCTCCGGGACGGGGTCCGGACATCATAAAAGAGGAGCAGCAGGACCCGGAGAGGAGCGGCGGGATAGAAATAGAGACAAAAGAGACAAATAGAGCTAAATAGAGATAAATAAACAGAGTCCGGGCTGGGACGGAGCCGGAGCGTGACATCAGCCGGGCCGCTCCCACCCGAGAGGAGCGGGGCTGGAGGGGACGGGACGGGCGGGGAATTCGCGGCTCTTCCCGGCTCGTTTCGGCTCCTTTCAGCCCGTTCCGGAGGGCAGAGGGAGTTTTCCGCCCGGGGTGCTCTAAGGAAGTGCCTTTCCCTGCCAGCACAGCTCCAGCTGCCTCCAGACCTCTGACAGCGCGAAAGAACTGCGGGGAAAACGCAACCACTGCGAGAAAGTTGCGAACAAGATCTTTTCTTTTGGCGCAGATCGGAGCAGAAGTATTTGACTTCTTTCCACGGAACAGCACAAGTTGGGGATTTGATGCGCATTTCTTCCAATTTTCCTCCAGTCATGGTAATTTATTCAGAGTTAAATGAAGATATTGAAGGGTGAAGCAAGAAAATACTTCTTGAAGGGTCTGGAAGGATATTTTGCCATCACTGAAGGAATGGACTTTTGAACCTGCATGGAAAATGTCCTTTCTAATACCAAAAGTAGAAAACGAAAACTTATGATTGAGATCTTAAAGGAATTTGATTTCAACTGTACTTTTAACCTTAAATAGACCATGGAGAGTTTATTATCTCTACTCTGTTGCCATTATTCTTTGCTGATTTTATTTCAGCAAAAATATCAGGTAATATTTGAATATGGTCGGGTTTGAGGTATGCTTGGATTCCTCCGAGCGAGTTTTGCCTCACTGTGTCTCATTGTGTAATGTTTTATGTGCAGGTGTATGGAAACTATTCCCAGCTACCCAAACACCCAGGTAAGGAGTGCTCTACATCTGCTTTATGACAATGTGCTTAAATAATTATTTGCTTTTCTTCAGTTTGTAGGTTTTTTTAAATTTCCTTAGTAGCCCCAAAGAAACTGAGCCCATGTTTGAATGTCAGCTCTGTCTTAAAAATTAATAGTCCAAAGTATCGGACTGTCCCAGTCATTTTAAATTCAGTACCCTACCCGCTGAATATTCTGGATAGAAATACATTTGGAGAAGAATGGCTTGTATTTGAGATGTGGAAAAGTCCTGCATACACTTGTTTATCATTACTTTCCTTGAGTGTAAGTTTCTGAATCAGATCTCTACACAGACTACTTTCTTTTTTTTCCCCTCAATGTTCATCATTTTCAGTTCAATGATTTACAGTTGGATTTGCCAACTTGTACACTTTGCAGTACTCTGGCGTGGCTTCAAGTCCTCCTCCCAGCCTTCACACTTCAGTTTAAATCAGTTCCAGAGCAGATTAAGGATTTCTCATCTGTTTTCAATGTAAAAAACCTCGCAGCTTACAAGGGTCTGTGTGTGTAACTGCAGAATTCTCCTGTTTATATAAATAGTTTAACCTCAAGCCTCATGGTGGTGTACAAGTACAATTTTACTGCTTTACCAAGTCATGTATTGCTTTGTGCTTTTCAGTTTTAACCTTATGTAATTATTTTCAAGTAAAACAGAGTGAAGGCCACGTCTGTTAAAGGAGTAGCTTCAGCCTGATCAATTTCTTTCGCTCCACCTTTGCTCAAAACCAGAACAAGAGTCCTGTTTCCTAAGAACGAGGGTCTCTGGCTGGTGGAACAAAAGGGGGAAACCCCTGCAGTAGATGGGCGAGTGGCACAGCCCTGGTTCTGTGGTGCAGGGTGTGAGTGGAGGCATCGCTGCAGGTGATGCTGGCTGGGTTTGAACCGGGCTGGAACAAGCCCTGGGGTTTCATTCTGAACGGGGTAGGTGCCTGTGAAAGGAGTTTGCACTCTGGGCAACAGGAATTTGTTCCCAGGGATCTTCCCAGGGCTGTTTGGCTGGAGCTGGGGCAAGAGCTCCAGAGCTGGGAGCTGGGAAAGGCACCAGAGCAGCGTGGCTCTGGGCAATTTCCTTTGCTCTGTCTGTATTTCCCTTCCTGGTTTTTGGGTCCATTTCCCCAGCTTTTAAATGGAAGCTCCCTGGAATATTGCTCCTCCTCGTGAGTTTGACGCCAGCCATGGCAATGCCTCTGTTGTGATGCTGCTGCTACTAAAACACTTGTGCCATGTTGTGACACATTGTTTTGGCATCAGATAATTCTCTCCCAGGCGCTTTCCTTCTCTTTTTCTCAATTTTTCTCATTATTTTTTTTTCCCTACCATCTCCTTTAACTTAAATCCCTTTTTTCCCCTTGGTACAAAAGGGAGATGAAGTATTTGCACACAAACACAGTGTGATGAAAGATCAGGCCTGTCCCGTGCTCTGTGCAGGGGAGCTGGGGGTCTGATCAGTGTCTGGTGGAGGGGGATTAGCCCAGGCAGTCTGTGTGGGTGCTCCTAACACCATAGAAATTTATCATTTCCGTTTCTTTTACAGCAGCCTGAACATGTTCTTTGAAGGCAGAACTAAGCACAGACCCAGATTTAGTCAATGTAAATGAAAAACCCTTTTCCTAAAGCCCATTTCCTTTGCTGTGCTCAGCTTGGTTGAGTTTGGGTTGCCTGGAACTTTCAGATGATGTTTTGTGTGTGCTCGTTGTGGGTCACTATTCCCTGGGGCTGGCAGTGTCCTCGTCCTCCAGTGCCTTTCTCTGTCTTCCGAGCAGTCAAAGGAGATGGATACCCACAGAACCCCATCCATTTCCATGAGACATCCCCATCTTATCTGTCTGTGCTCGTGTTCCCTCCTTGAGGGAAAACCTCTGTGACAACTGCAAATGTTTGGTTAGGTGGGCTAATAATAGATCCTGAATTAATGAATTCAGTTATGAATCATTTGTTAGATATTCTGGTATAGCTGACTTTGGAAGCAAGTCTGAGTAGTTCTTGTATCCTCACAAGATGCAGAACTCTGAGTTCTGTTTCCTCAGATCTGCAATTGCTTGTTGTGAAGTTCAGCAATTTTATCAACTTTTGCACTCCTAATAACAAAATAAACCTTGGGATCCCATTTGTGTCACACCTCAGAAACTGCACCATGGGGATGGAGGCCATCAAACTGCTCTCCAGGGTGGGCATTAGGCACTTTGAGGATGAAAGTAACATTTCTGCATCTTCATATCCATGACATAAAAGTCTGGTGTGTATCCAGGACATTAAAATGATAGAGCAAGCATCAAACAGGCAAAGTGCTTTGATCTCGAGAGTGAAGGAAGGTGTGGGATAAACTGCAGGGGTCAAAGGACACTTTGTGACTTGGGTTAATTTGCACATCAGGTGTGGGGAGATTCTGTGCAGTGTTTGACAGCTGAAACGAGGTTTAACAAACTTTTCTCTGTCAGCTTCGCACCTCAGTCTCTTGGAAGATTGGGAATGAAAAATGATTGTAGGGCAGAGAACAACGGATAGGAGGTAACAGAAATCCTTGCTCTCTTTGTCCCTGTCCTCCTTTGTGTTCCCTCTGGAGGAAGCAGGAGCAGGAATATTTGCTGGAGAGGCTGAACATTCCCTCCTTCATTCCCACCCCAGTGCTTTGGGCTGTCCACCAGGTGCTTGCAATCTCAGTAAAATCTTGAAATTACTCTTGAATGACTCCTCAGCTGTTACTTCAGTGAATTCTGCCAGATACACCAGAGGAGATTTAGTCAGAGATTGTTACACATTTTAAGTGCAATTAAAATGAAAATCAGTTGGGATTTAAACTCAGGTTTTCTGCAGTGGTTAATCAGTTATATGGCTTTAATCTACTCTGCTTTGATTTATGAACCCGCTTATGTGCCACACTTGACTTATATAAAATATTTGGGTTTACTTAACCTTTTGACCTCTTTTATGGTTATTTTCTGCGGTGACTTGTTACACACCTTGTTGGTCCTGTATTTAATAATCTTTTAACCTGTGTTTCTTGAAAGGGTTCAAAGTCCTGGCGTCAGCTTCCCATTACTGGCCATTGGAAGATGTGGATGGAATTCACGAGTTCCGGGATACGAACGGAGGTAGACGAAGCATTTCCTGGCAGTGGCAGTGACACAGCTCTCTGTGGCTGTCTGGAATTACAAGGGGGAGCAGGAGAAAAGCAAGGGGTTAACTTTTGTAGCTCAGAATTTGAGGTTCTTTTCCAGTTAATGTTTTTGCAGTGCTCCGATATCCAAATGATGTTGTATTTGTGAGCTGATTTTTATGGAGTATTCTCCGAGGTTTTATGGGCTGTCTGTGCATTGTTGAGGTTATAAAGAGAAAAGGTTTATGATCCAAGGAGTCATTGAAATCACACTGTTATTAGTTGGTTTGGTACATGCACAGCATGCTCTGGTGCACTCAGTGTCTGAGATCTTTGGCTCTGCAGCAGGGAAATGTCTCCTTCCCTCTGATTTTGGAAGGAGTTAAATGCCCGAGCTCCTCCTGCACTTTTGAGCATTGCATGTAGTGTCTATAGAAAGAAAAGTGGAAGCTCCCCTCTGGATACCTCTCATTCATTTTTATCTGCTCTCGGGTGTTTCCTTAAGAGCAATATTGCAGCATTAGTTCATATTAATTCAATTCTTTTTCCAGCTGGGCAAAATCAGGAGAGATTTGCTGAGGCAAAGCTCTCACTGATCTGCAAGAGTGGGTTATCAGGGCTGTGGGATCCCGGAGGGAGGGATATCAGAGGGCTGTTTCCAGGGATGTGCAGGTGATGGAATTAGGGGCTCCATCAGAGCCCTGCAGAGTTACGGGCTCTCAGGGCCGTTCCTTCCAGATGAGAAGTTCAGCTGAGCTCTGCCTCCTTCTGAGGCTCGGGGGTCCCTCAGTAATTTCCACACGAGCTGTTTTTGCTCTGCTGACACCTCAGCCCGTTCCAAGCAGTGCTGGTGTGTGCTCCCAGTGCCCCTCACTCGGTGCCTGCTGAGGATCCCCCAGCACTCCCAAACCTCTGCCCTCCGCAGGGTCCCTCTCTCGTGGCTGCCCCAGCTCACAGCAGGGCTCTTCTGTCCTGGTGAAAATCCCTGCTTTAGGAAGGTCAAACCAGGAGATGGGGGCCTTTGCAGCCTTCCATGGAAAACATTAACAGGAGTGCAGAGTTATTGCTATTTATTACGCAAAAATGGCAATATCAATCTCTGCTCCTAAGTGGGGAAAAAGACCCATAAATATCTAAATCCTTTTACCGTAGAAGTATTCGGGTATTTTAAGCCTAGACTTCGACCTATCTTTCCACAAAATCTCTGAAAGGAATGAAATTGCCTGACCAGAAATATATCTGGGCAATATTCTGCTTCCATTAGAAGCTGATGGCAGCATTCCTACTGACTTCAATAGAATAATAATTTGGCTTACAGAAGTTGCCACATAAGTTCTCTAGAAGTGTGTTAAAGTAATTTTCTGACACTGGACTTCACACAGTTCCAAAAAGAGTGAAGTTGCCCGTATCTAGCACTGTTTTGGCAACCATGTTACAACAAAGTTGTTTTGAAAGTGCTTGAAAATAACGTATATAAAATACAGCTCTTGGAAAAGGACAATTGTTGTTAGATTGTTTTTCAAATTTTTTTAAATTGCATTATTTCAGCAAAATTCAGAAATATTTTTAGTATCTTGGAAGAGATAAAGCAGAATAGATGAAGATCCTGATCCTATAAACCTTCACTTACAGGAATGGGACTGGCTCTCAAGAGCAATCTCTTTTGACTCCTTTTATGACATGGTGTTAAAGAAATTGATAAATGAGCCAGCTGCATGAGTTTGCTGAAAAGATTTGGAGGACTTTGTCTTGCTGTTATTTGAGGGGGTGCCAGTAGCCAGAGGTCCTTCTCTGTGCAGTGCAATTCCCACAACGCTCAATTCTCTCTTCAGTGTTGCACTGCGTAGCTCAAATTCCTCTCAGTTGCTTATATTGTGTCTTCTAAGACACAGGTATTATTTCAGCTGCCTCCAGCAGGGGTTTTATGTATCTGTCTGATATTTGACTGTGATATACAAGAAGAGTTTTCTTTATTGTTGTAATCTACTGCAGGTGACAATTTGCCTGGTTTTGATTCCATTCTGATTACACAACTCCTCTGTTTATTGCGGAGTCTTTCTTGTTTTTCCACTCATCATATCATGCAATTATTTTCATTCCACGTTTCTCCTCTTAAATCCTTGAAGCATCATAATCTGTCCGTCACGTTAATCCATTTTATTTGTTGAAGTCATTGTGTGTGAAGCCAGATTTATATCTCTCAAAGCATTCGTGTTGTGAGAGTGTGTCAGCAAATTAATGTTTTGGATGTCTCAGCTCTAGAAGCAATTGAAGGGAAACGATCAGCTCAAAATACAGCAAATAAAAAGAAAGTGGCCGTACTCAGGTTTTTCATCTGACCCCTTGTTTTCTATACATTTTTATCTTGAGGTTTTTGTGTGTATTTTTCTTTTCCTGAGAGCATTTGTCTTTTTGTTCTGTGAGCTCAGTTGGTCTAAATCCCAAATCAATGTCTCTCCATCTACTTTCATGGGCTTTTCATCAAGCTTTATTTGCCTGCCCAGGGTAAAAAATTACAGTGTGCAAGCAAGACACTGTTAAATTTTCAGAATCAGAAAAGAAAATTAGAGAATAAAACCTTATTGTCAGATATAAAAAAGTTGGGGCTTTTCTTATATTTGGATGGAGCTTCTTGTGTTTTAATTGGTGCCCGTTGCTCTTTACCTGCTCACGGGGCACAAACACGGAGAGCCCGGCTCTACCTTCACATCCCCAGCTGAGCATTTTCACACATTGGGGACCCTCTGAGCCCCCAGGTGTCCAGGGGGAGCAGCCACAGCATCCTCAGCATCCTCAGCCTGTCCTGGCTCCTGTGTCCACGTCTCTCCCCTGGCTCTGGGCAGCCCAGAACCAGGCTCGGGGCTTCACCTGCCTTAGCTTTTGCACCACTTTAATGATTTTCATTGTACATGCAGCGTTCCTGGCCAACAGGAATTTATTTCAGAGCTCTTCATCCGCAGTTGGGTTTTTTACAGTTTTTTCTTCCCAGTAACTGTGAAGGAAATGTTATTTTAGTGATGTTGCATTTCCTGGTGCAGGTGAAGCCGTGGCACTCCCAGCTCCTCGGGAGAAGTGCTCCTGTGATTGTTTTAAAGGCCACTCATCAACAAATCTGTGCTTTGAGAGATATGAACTGGCCAATTCATTGCTGATTGTTTATTCATTGTTTTGCTTATTTGCTTATTTTCTTTTGTTGTTCCACCCAGCTCTAAGAATCCACAACTTCACTGTGCTTCCTTCCCATAACTCTACCTTTGTATATACCAATGACTCTGCCTACTCTAACTTCTCTGCAACTGTAGGTGAGGATTTACTCATTTTTTTGTTCTGCATTTGTCAGGCTTGGATGGTTCTTGTAACATCGGATTTGGAGTTAACTCTGAGTCTTGGTTCAAGTGGTCTGTTTATTGTTATTACACTGTCACACATTATTGGAAAAGCATTCCTGCAATGTTACCTGGATTGCTGGGATGCTGGGAGAGGCATCCAGTGAATCCCATGGGAGGGTGGGCCCCAGGGGTCCTCCAAAACCTAAAAAAATTCTATTAGGCTTAAAAGAAACAGAGATGACATTTCAGAGGAACATATGGGAATATGCAGGTTAATTTTATTCTTGTCTTTCAAGGCTAAAATGGAAAAGAAGCCCTCTTTTTTTCACTGTTTCGTAATAGTTTTTGAGGACGCAATAAGGAAGACAAATGCAAGCAAATTTGCAAAGCCTGAAAGTGAGGTCTCTTCAGCTGTGACAGCTTTGGTTAACATGATGGTTTATTTTGTTTTGGTTTATATTTTTTCTAATGAGTGGTGAAATCTGTATATATATATATGTCCTTCTATTAATTTCTCTTTAACATCAACACACTAGGGGATCAAAGGAAGAACAGAAAATGAGAGCTCACCAGGCAGAAACCTGACAGGCTGGAAACCAGCTACAGCTGCAGCAGCTTAAAGTCACTTAATTTCACTCACTTGCATTTGTGCTGTGTAGGCTCAATTGAAGCAGGACCTCGTGCCCACTTTACACTTAGGTATTAACTCACCTCGAGCTGTTGGAAAATCTGACCTAAGGAGAAGGATGGGAATGGTAAAACTGTCATTTGGGCTGCTCAGATAGTAAGAATTTTATATTGGAATACTAAAGCCACTATTTTTTTACTCTCTAACAGTAAAAGTATGCTGGCAAATGTGAACTCTATTAATGATGAACTTCAAATGACCCTAATTCCTTTCAGTCCTCTCTTATCTGCTTTATAGACCATTTTGCATGGTTCTCACATAATAAAATATGCTCAATGTGAATATTAGAAAGAGTGACACCGATGGCAAAGGAAGTGCTGTGGGAACAGAAATGCATTACCTTATGGGAATTTTTCTGGGTAGATCAGTTTATAATTCAAGTGCCTTGGGGAGAACTTAGAAATGCTTGATTTACTCCATAGCACACACCTTTCTAAAAGAAACAAAATTTTATCTGTCAGTTAGAGGCAGGACTTGATGGTTTCTTCCTCAAAGGGAGGGGAAGATACCTGAAAGCTGATATTTAAATAAGGATTTGGAATGAACTAAGAGAATATTCACACTTACGTTCACTGCCTTCATTCGGAAAAGGGAAATGTATTCTCACTGCTGGAGCTCCCTTGGAGCAGCTCTTCTTTCACATTTCTCCTCAAGGAATTATGAAGAAGGGCCTTAAAATGAAGGTTCTGAATCTCCACAGTCCCTGTAGAAATGCCATCCCAAACTGCAGTGGTAACGTGAAATCCCACACGGAGCAATTAATGTTCTGTCTGCTCAGAATCAGACAATTTAATATTCGCTGTTCTGTGGAGGGCAGGCACACTAACACAGCAGAACGTTTGGATTGTGATTTTTGATTGTGATTTCCTATTGTGTTCATTGCTAAAATCAGTCAGGACAGATGAGAACAGCTTCTCATCATCTGTCAGCTGCGCTCTCAGACCTCAGCCAGGCTCCTGCAGTAAACAAGGATCAGGTTTTTGGTGTTAAGAGGATTCACGTGCTTTAGCTGGTAGGAGATGAATCAACAGCGCTTTTCTCTGGGAGGGAACACAAGAAAATCACAAGAAAATTAGTCATTATCTGTGTTAGACAAAGAAATTGCCTTTCCAAGTGACAAGGATACCACAGCAAAGGATGCCAGAAAAGGAGATAAATTTCTGTCTTGTGAGTGTACATTGTCAAGTAAATTTCATGGAGTTATTTTTTAGTGAAAAGTGGGGTTTGATCACTAACTTGCCCCTTCAAAAAAGGAAAAAAAAACCCCACAATTTTGTTACATTTTAATTGGTTAAAGAATTTCTTTACTAGCTCAGCCTAAAAGTGGGACACCTCTAGGAAGTGTCTGGCATTCAGAACTCTGGAAAGCATAAAGTTTACTCAGATTGCTTTAAAATAATCATTTTTGGGTGTATGGGTTCTGTCAAACAATCTTAGTTAACAACAGAGCTGAGTGGATACAACATTTACAAACTCGAAATAAAAACAACAACAAAGCACTGACAAACAGAAACAAACAAAAAAAACCCCTGAACAAACTGAAACAAAAATGACCAAAAAGAAAAACAAACACAAAAAAATAACAAAAACATACAGTTGGAACGAGATAAACATCTGAGCTATAGGAGTCTGTTAGACTTGTGTTTCCAGGAAGTTTTCCTTTAGGTAAATGTTAAACTGAGTTTTGCTTTTGCTTTAGATATTGTAGAAGGAATGGTCAACAAAGGAATTTACGTCACTGAGAAGAAAGGAGTCACCTTTCTCTTCTTTGGAAGCTATCGAAATTCTTGCATTAGTAATCCAGAGGCTTGTGGGCCTGAAGGTGAGCAAATTCATTCATTATTATTGACTTTTCTTTTGCTGCCAAATTATGTGATTCAATAATCATTGTTTCTTTCCTTCTTGGAATGAAATCTAAAAATCTTGCTTGATGCTTTATTGACTTTTAAAACAATTGAGAGTTGATTGATGAAAATTGAGTCTTTTCTAACTGCAATTTAAGTTAGAACTTATCAGCAACTACTCAGATTCAGTGTGGCCTCTCAGCAGGAATGGGCTTGGGGTTTTTAGGTTTATCTCTGGAGATAAGAACATTTTTAGGTCTCTGGTGTTATGGAATCCATTTGTCTTCATAGATGCTTAAATCTCTCCATTCTGTTTCTCTTCCCTTTCCCTTGGGTGAGGATCAGAGAATGCCAGGTTTGACAAGTGTTGATTACAGAGGATGATTAAAGCTGTGTGTGACGTTCCCAACAAGCTTCTGCCCCGTCACCAACACAGGGCATTCCCTAGAGATTTAAAATTCCACGGAAAGGGAAGGTTCCATAGAAAATGGTGGCTTTCTGTGAGCTCCAGCAGTCCCTAAACCTGAGCAGCGTTGTTAATATTGAATTTTCTTGCTTTCATTGATTTTGGCTGTCCTTCAGATGGGTAACATGGCTTGAAATAGAGTCACTTTTTTTTTGAGCTGCTGCTGAGGTTTGTAAGGGAGTAGGAGACACTCAGAGAGCAGCTGGTACCTGAGAGTGTTAGAAAAAGGGATTCAGTGTCCTACTGCAGGTGCATTTCGTGATTAGTGCTGTATCTCAAATGCTTTTCTCACGCCACTGGGAAATAGGAATCATCAGGAAGTCACATTCTTTCAACATCTATGGTATAACGTGACAATCAGAATAAACTATTTTTATAGTACCAGAGCAATTCCAGTATCTCACAAACAAGAACATTAAAGGCATAAACCACTGAAATGTTCAGCGGATAAAATGTGAGGAGAAGAAATCATATAAACAATAAACACTAAGTCATTGTAGTGGGTATTAATAAAAGGAAAAAAGGAAAAAAGCCAACATCCTTTTGTCTAAAGAACGTGGCTGTGTTTGTTTCTAATCAAATGCACCTGTGGCAAGGTGTAATTTTATTCCAGCTGCTGTTGCTCAACCATCCCTTGATGTGTTTGTTGTGTTTGTGTGAAGCTGGTGTCAAGCACACTTAACCAGGGAATGCCTCCTGGAAGGGTGTTGGGATCTTTCCAGGTGAAATACAATAACCCAGGAAACAAAAATCTCTGTGTTTTTCTAAGGCTGAATTTCATAACATTTCAGGACTATTATTTTTACTTGAGAAAACAAATTCTTCTTGCTTTTGAAATGTTGAAACATTCTTCCCCCACTTTCCTCCTTCTCAAGTAATCTTTAAACAATGGTTTTCTGTAAGCAGTTTCAGGCTCACTGAAGTGGCATTTTCAGTCAAAAGAAACATTTGTGAAAGATGCAAGAAAATGTTCTCTGCTCATTGGTTTGAACTCCTTTAGAGAAGTTGTGTGTAGTCAACATACGTGAAGTTGAAATAAAAAAAATAATTTAAAAAGCATCCCTATAAAAAGTAAAAGTTGTGTGCTTATTGTGCCTTCAATTTTTTATTTTTAGTTGCAGAATTTCCTGATCCAAAGCACACATAAGGACTGAGTTCCAGTTTTCTTGTGGCTACAGGGTGGTACAACAAGAAAACTAAGGGAGAGATGTTTATTTGGTTTAAACTGTTAGAGCATTGTTGATTTTAAAAATGCTGTCCTGGTTTATGCCAGCAGATGATCTGTCCTCAAAAGCATTCCCGCTGCCTCTATTCTACACACTGGAAATTTTTAATTGCAGACATTTTTTTCATCAAAGTCTCCTCTCCCTTGCTTTCATCAGGAGTAACATTTTCATTTTTCTGGAAGACCCAAGACCAACAGGCTAAACTCCTCCCTGCCTCTGGTGGACGGGTAATTTCCAGTGGTTTCAAAATCTGTTCAAACGAAGGCGAAGGCTCTGTGGAGTTTTACACCCGTGGGAATGCAATGATGAAGTGGAAAGCAAGCTTTAGTCCACCAGGTAAAGTTCATATATTTTAAAAAAACCCAGTTTGTTTGTTACATTTTGCTTTATTCTTGCAGACAGAGGTAGTGAGAAGAGCACAGCTTCAGGACAGAGAAGTGGATATATAAAAATAGCTACAGACCTCTGCGCTTAAGAATTCTCTTGGTGTGGGGAGGGAGGGAGAAAGTGCAAACTGAAAAGCAGAGGTCCTGTATTACAGAGCATTTTCCAGTCACTAACAGCCCTTGGATGCAGCTTCCAGCTGCTTCTGGAGTCCTTATTGACATCAGTAGATCCATGCACGTTTGGATGCAGACATGAGCAAAGAACACAGATTAATCCCTGACAGCTCCCAGTGTATTCCAGAGCTGGTGGGCTGCTCTCTGCTGCCTGCTGAATTGAGGCTTTATTTGGTAACTCTCTAACTGGCTGTTTGGTGCCCTCACAACTCTGTTTTCTGTGGAGTGTCAGGTTTTCTATGCCTAGCCATAGTATTAATAAACATTTTGGTATATCACATACCTCACTGCTTCTGTCTAAACTGTATTGTTGGGAGCAGTAATACCTACTGATAAGAACAAATTCTGGTCTTCTAGTAATGCTAATGGCATTCAATAAATACTTTCTTGCCCTAATTTGACTAGCTGTACATTGTTAAAACATGGCTTATGGTAGGAGTTTTATAAAGCTTAATGAATCAGTTCAGAAATCTTATTTTAAGAGAGAAGCTGCTAAACGGCAAGAAAAATTCACACGTTTGTGGATTATCCAATCCAAATGAAAATTAATATTATGTTTTCTGCCTCCCAAGCATAACAGAGAAATTGTGAGAACTTTGGAGCAGTTTATTTGCTTGTTCTCCAGCTCTTCAGCCTTTGTGCCCCTCCTGCTGAGCTGAGTTTTGGGGCAGTGTTGAAGAGACCTCAAATCTTGGCCAGTAGCACTCAGCAGGTGTAATTTATGGAGCTGCAGGGAGCCCAGGTTCAGACAAAAGCTAACAGGCATCCTGCCAAGGCAGGGGCTGCCCCAGGGGGGTAAAGATTAATATACATGGGATCAGCATTCCATAATTCATCCGAGCACTTCCTGAGCAGCTCCGTGGCATCGCACAAAGTCAGCAAAACCTCATCCAGCAGGAAGGGCTCTGAATGGAACTGATTCATGGGTTTTGCTGTGACTTTCTGTGCTCTGCAGGTCCTTATTGGACTCATATTCTCTTCACCTGGAAGTCGAGAGAAGGACTGAAGGTCTATGTCAATGGAACTCTGAACACCACTGACCCAGACGGGAAAGTTTTCTACGACTACGGAGACCCCAGCGCCAATCTCCTGACGGGGACAGAGGGGGACCAGAGCAAGCGCTACGTGAACGGGGCATTTGATGAATTCATCATCTGGGAAAGGGCCCTGACCCCCCACGAGATCGAGCAGTACTTTACAGCTGCCATTGGTGAGTAGGAGCATTGTCACAACCCATCAGCTGCAAAGGTGCTGACTTTAAAATGTTCGGTGTGCAGGACTTGTGTTTGTTTTACATCTCTCTGCCATTGGACATAACTTGTAGAGGCAGAAAAAGTCAGGGATGAATGTCACCGAAACACTCAGCTGTCTTTGGATGTGCAGTCCTTTCTCCTTGGGTTCCAGCTCCTTACCTGCGGCGATAAAGACTTATTAACTCACGTTTGCTTGTGAACCAAAAAGAAAGAGATCAGCTGAAATGTAATAGAACTTCTGAGACGTGCCTGGAAATGAGAATATTTGTGATTGTGACTTCCAGGTTTGATTACACCAATCAAATATGTACAAAATGCATTTTATAAAAAATTAAAGTATAAACTAGTTTATGTATAATTGAAGTCAGTGAAATAGAAAACTCTCCACCTATGGGTATATAATGAAGTAATCCATTTGATTTGCCACAAAAATTGTGGGAGTTTTGCTTAAGTTTTTTATATTAAATCCTTTTTATTTAAAGAAATGATTCCTATGCAAGTCTTCAAAACTTCTGATTGGGAGAGTATTAATTTTGTAGTCATAAATAGCTTTAAAATCTTTAAAAAGTTTATAATGCCCTGGCCATGGTGGAAAAAATGCTTTTGTATTTGGCTGCTGTATCTTTCTTAGCAGTCGAGGGTTACTATAACAGTGCCCAGCCCGAAGCTGCCATTAATCACACTCTTTGATTAATGCACTAAAGAAGAATGTTCTGTTGCTAAACTCAAGAGCGGCAGATTTTCAAATTGCCCCGATTCATCAATATGTGCCCTGTTCCACTGTCAGGGAAGTGCGGCTCAAATAAGCACAGAGAGAACTCTTTATTTAACCCCCTGAGTTCCTGTGAGCTCGCAGCACTCACCCCTGATCCCTCCACCTCTGACACACCAGGGAGTCATGGAAGGCCCTTCCCACTGGAGCAAAGCCTGTTCAGGGCTCGTTTCCACTCCTTCCCTCTCCTTTGCTTTGGAAAGGTCTTCCTGGGGCTCAGAATCTCTGATTGCTGGACATTAATGTTTGTAGCTCCCTTCTGAAACCCTGCAGAAGGAGTTGCACCCCCCAGTTCTGCTGAAGTCCAAATGTTTTAAGAGTTGTACAGGATTTTTCCTGCATCTCACCTTTAATCCCTGCTGATTTTTAGGAGGCTCCTAAAACTCCTTGATTTATACACTGAGATGTTCATGCCATGAGCTTCCGTGAGTTTACTGCAATTTGCATGACATCAACTCTTGTGTTGATGGGTTTTTCCCTAGACTCCTAATTCACAGTTTTTTCAACATCAACATCACGCTATCAGAATGCTGTGAAAAATAAATGTGTAGCCTCTTAATTGAAAGTGAATCTTGATGTGTATTTTCTAGCAGCTTAGGAATTAAAATGTAGAGAGATGCCAGGTATATATTTTTTAATTAGTCAGAAGAAATCCAAGCCAACATTATTTTAATGTGATCAGGTGTTTTGGAGCACTTGAGAAATGGGGAAATTTAATCTTTGGCTTTTCTCTTCAAAGATTGATCGGATTTTATAAGATTTCCCACTTAATGTATGAAATTAGAACACTCTTAGGGGAAGCAATGGATATTACAATAGTAATCAACGTAGTAAAGAAAGGTCATTATATCTATTTATTGATTTTGGAGGATTTATAGCAGGGTGGAAGCAGGGTGATGTGCTTTGACATAAGAAACTTAGTAAGAGAGAATGTTTTTTAATTGAATGAACAATCATGTTCCTTTTGGATCTGTGAGAAAATTCTGTCCTGTGTATGCAGCTGATGTTGGATTGCACTGAAATCCCACACTCCTGGCAAATAAGAACTCTTGGTAAGATGTAGATTAGAAGAAAATTTTATTTCTCTATCACAAATGACTAATAAATCACTTTGCACAGAAAGGAATCAATATTTTTAAAATGGAGCAACTGGAAGCTGTCCAAAATCAAGTTTATTCTTTCTGTCTTGACAAATCATTTTTGACGTGCTCGTATGGTAATTTTCAGTGGACGCAGTGCGAGTGGGGGACGTTCATTAGCAAAGCCTGGCTAATTAACAGCAGCCTTGCTGTGCTTGGTATCAGCCTGCAGACACCTCAAAGGGACGTTATCTGTAACACACTCAAACAGCAAATCTTGCTTTCAGCTAGAAGTGATTCAGCCTGAAGTGCGAATGTATATAAATATACGTGTCTGATATAAACAATTCGGATTTGTTTACACTCTCATTCGTGTTTGTACTTCCCCAGGTGTGCAAGTTTTGCTTTCTTCAACGCTTCCATGGTCTCTGATGACAACCACGACAAACCCCGTGGTAGGACAGAGCTCAGACCTCTTTTCCCCTAATGTCAGAAAGTGAATATATGACATACAGACCCCCCTCCCTCCCTGGCATCTGCTGTGCCCCAGGCTCCCTGCCGGGGTCCAGCCCCGAGTGCTGACCCCACACAGGGAGATCTGTGCCGTGTCTCTGCTGCAGCTCCCCACCGACGCCTACCACCGCATCATCACCGAGCTGAGCCAGGAGAGAGGCAGCTCCCGCTCCCCCAGCACCCTCCTGGGGCACCTGCAGAACGTCTCCTTCAGCTTGCCCGACCAAGCCCTGCCAGAAAACACGGCCCTGAGCCTGACTGAGGTAAGGGTGGGCACCCAGCTGACACCGACGTTTCTCCAGAACCTGGAATATCAAATGCAGCTTTGAAAGTTTTTGCTCATTGCAGAAAATACCCATGAAAAGAGCAGGGGCTGCTTTAGGGAGTAGCAGAAGTTCAGTGGCAACCAGAGAAAAGAGTTGAAAAGTCTCATTAGTCCTTGGAGATATTATTTAATGTCCTTGGACCCCTTACTCCAAGGAAGATAAGTTTTCTGCAGTCTGGGCTGAGAGCAAGGGGTCCTGTCCTGCTAACATAAAGTCAGCCTGCTGTGGAGTGATGGGCATTGAATTCCCTGGTTTCAGCAGGCTGGGAAGCCATTATTGCAGTAATCAGCTCTGGCCTCGCTGTGATTGTTCCTTTAAGCCTGTGGGTAATTCCAGAGTGACAAGGACGCTTTACTCAGACAAAAAATATAAATAAATGCTTCTGAAAATGACAGGGACAGCAATTGAGAGTTTGTGTTAAAAGCTTAGTATTTGCAAACCCTAAAGCTTGGATTTTACGGATCACAGTTTAATATGTAGCAAAAGCCCTTCTGAAAAGCTTTAATACATTGTTTCCTTTGTTGTACTGAAAAATTTGTGTGGGCTCTAAATTGAACGGAACATCATCATGCCAGACACCATACCTGTTTCCCACATCATCCCAGTTGCTGTTTGGTTGCTCATTCATGCTGTCTGATGCTGCTTTGTGTGCCATGAAAGTGATTTGCAGGCAGAAATGTGATTATCTTTAGCAGAGCTATTTTGGGAAGTAAATACAAGAGAGTCCTGTTCATACACACCGACTCTGTCATTTGTCTGATTGATGGTTAGGCTTTGTATTGTCTGCAGCTAATTCCCTGAAAGACAGGCTCTGGGTATGGATGTGATTTTCTGTAAAGTTATCTCTGCCTGATTGTCGTATGCCTCACAGCACAAGGAAATTTGATTTAAGTGATATGCAATAAACTTTCTGATTACTGACGCACGTTTGTAATGAATCGCTTCTGACAAATCTGACTTGGGTTTTGTCACGAGATGTCTTCCACATTTCGCAGTGGAACTTTACTACATTCATTCCCCGAAGGCATTTCAATAGATAAGTTTAAGCAGGAAACGTGGGGTTTTTCTTTTAATATTCAGTGCAGTTTTCTGTGCTCCCTTTTCTCCTTCTGTGTGTGTACACCAGCAGAACTCCCCAGGACCGTGGCTGTGCTCAGCACTGGGACAGGGAGTGTCCATCCCTGGGAGTGTCCATCCCTGGGAGTGTCCAAGGCCAGGCTGAACAGGGCTTGGAGCAGCCTGGGGTAGTGGAAGATGTCACTGCCCACAGAACAGATGATATTTCAGGTCCTTTCCAACCCAAACCCTTCTATGATTCTACTGGTATCATGTGAGTTTAGATGAAATGGGACAATAAGTTCACTTTAGTCTCAGTCCCAGTGTTAGCTCAGCTGCACCTTGGGAGTCACACAGTGGTGGGACCTTTAATAAAACAGTTGTTGCTTTGAAAAGTCCCCGTGCAGAGCATGGTGAGAATGCTGGCAGGTGGAGATGAATCTGGGACTTGAGTGGAAGTGGCCTTGGCATCTTAACACAAACCTGAGAAAAATCCCAGCACAGATCTGCCCTGGGTCCTTGCCAGGAGATGTAGCTGGTTAATAAATAATCGAGTTCTATTTGTCTTTCAGGCATTTTTAAAAGCGATTGAAGACTTTATGTTACTGTCCAACTGGATTGATGGGCCAGAGGTGAGACAAGCGGGCTTAGATTTGTGATTTACTTTGGTTGCGTAAATTTGCACGGATGATAACAGAACTGGTTGTCTCTATTATTATGCTTGCTGGGACTCTTTGGCACTATGACTTATTTTATCATCTCTCACTGATGAAATATCTGCAGGATGAATCCAGAAACTTCCTGAGTTTTTTGCTTGAACCTTAAGAAAGCACAGATTTCAGAGGCGAGAGCTTTTGAAATGAGAGAAGGAGAAGCTAAAGCACAGGGACGTCTCACTGAAACCTAAAATGCTTTTAAGACAAAATGATGTCTAATTGATTTAAGTTCTTAGTGTAAAGTCCTTGATCATCTCTGGTGTAAATGGATTTCAGATGAAATAGATTTCCTTTTCACTGAAACATGCATTAATTCTGAGATTTTATGAATCGAGTTTCAACCTGGAGGGTTCAAGTAGCTTTTATACTGAGGAGCATTTGAATAAAGATGAAAGAAAGGCCAAACTGTAGTGTCTCAGCTTGTGTTCCAAGAGAGATCTGACACCAATCTTTATATATTGACAAAAAAAATCCTGCCTGGTTCCTGGCCTCATTCCCCTGAATTCCGGTTTTAATTGATTGTCAGGTGCTGATGGGAGCAGCAGTCATTTGGAACTGTTCAACAAAACGCAGTGTTTTGTAAAGTTACACTCTGGGTGGCATCGCTGTGTGTGATGTTTTATCCACTGAGTGTGGAAAGGTGTTGGGAAGAGCCCTGCAGGGCTCGGGACAGGGAATGTGAGGAGAAACCCTGCGTGGCTCAGGGTTCGGATTGTGAGGAGAAACCCTGCGTGGCCCAGAACAGGGATTGTGTGGCTCAGAACAGGGATTGTGAGGCCCAGAACGGGGATTGTGAGGCCCAGAATGGGGGTTGTGCGGCCCAGAACAGGGATTGTGAGG